>JASCZI010272026.1:0-18204 GCA_036250425.1 Stylosanthes scabra
AAGCAGATTGAGACTGAGAGCTATGGTGCTTCTTCTCTACATGACTTTAGCATCTGTTTCTCTCACTCATTGTGGTAAGTCTTACCTTTTGCTTCGCCACTGTTTTCTTCTGCCATTGTTTTTGGTGTAATATGTATGATGTTTTTAGACCTCATTGTGGTCAATGTAGTGATGAAGGGGAAAAAATATATATACGTGATTGATGTATGCATAAAATTGTTTTACTTTGATAGGACTTCAAAATTAATTCATATAATGTTATTATTATCATCAAACAAATTACATTTCTAGTGGCAATGCAATTATTTCATACTTGTTCATAGCTTTAGAATCCTCTTTGAGTTCCCCCCTTTGCAGATGCAGATAGATCAATGAGACTACTATTGAAGGGCCTTAATAAACATAGAAGGAACATAACCAACAATAAGATCACAAAGAAATTGAAAATGAACAAGAAAATTGACATTAACCCAAACACATTTTCAACAAATGCACAACCATATAGTGTTAGCTCCCCATTTTCTTTGCCACCTTATGAATCACTACCTCCAGTTCCATTACCAGACAGCAATAACAACCCTCCATATTGTGTGTATCCACCACCAACTTCACCTTCATCCAGCATTCCAACACCTACAGGGTATCAATCATCACCACCTTACTCTTACTCCTCACCCTCAATTCCAACCCAAGGCCCACCACCAAGCCCAACAACAATCATTACCCCAGGCCCACCTGAGTCATTTCCTAGCCCAACATCAATTATCCCAGGCCCACCTGAGTCCTTTCCCAGCCCAACAACGCCTGATATTGTTCCAAGCCCACCAGAAAATGTGCCGGGCTCACCGGAGCCTATAGAGAATCCTCCCATTATTATACCAGGCCCACCTGGCCCAACGATGAGCCCACCTTCATTTGAGCCCACCCCACCATACTACATTCCGTCCCCTTCTGGTGGTGTCAACCCTGGCCCACCAACCATTTATCCATCCCCATCCGGAGGCAATGTCCCCAGCCCGGTAGTGTTTCAGCCGCCGGTGGTTTATCCGCCTCCCAGTGTTCCGCCGCCACCCAATATGGCTCCAAGCAACGCATTGTGGTGTGTAGCCAAGCCATCAGTCCCTGACCCAATTATCCAAGAGGCCATGAATTATGCTTGCTGGTCGGGGGCGGATTGCAGTTCTATTCAGCCCAGTGGGCCTTGTTATGAGCCCAATACTGTTTTTGCACATGCTTCATATGCTTTTAATAGTTATTGGCAAAGGACTAAGGGTGCTGGTGGCAATTGTGAATTTGGAGGGACAGCCATGTTGGTTGCTGTTGATCCAAGTAAGTGAATTTGAATTTTGATGATCCATTTTCATTAATGTTTCACTTTATCTTATTTTCAGGTAATTATTATTTTAATTTGAAATTCTGAAAATTAATATTGTGTATATTTAGTTTATTTTTTCAAATGTAAGAGAATAATTTTTATTTTATTTTGAGAAACTTTCCATACAATATTAAGAATTTAAACACTTTTAATCCATTACAATACACATACGTAATTTTTTTTTTCTTTGAAAAAGAAAAGCTACTTGGACAAGTTCTTAACCTCTATTGAGAATATAAGTATAACCAATTAATGGTGGCTTTTGTTTTTGCAGGCTTCGATGGATGCCATTTCACTTACAATTGAGCAATGGAAAGCAATCAGACTTGAACCGCATATATTTAAGACTTGAAGAGTGAAGATCCTCTTCGTTCCCATAATGTCTCTTCTCCCTTTGTGTAAGATGTGGATATCATTGTAAACCATAATCAGATTTTGTAAGTAATATAGAATGGTATCACTGAAATGTAGATTATTTTTTACCTTTTGATCAAATTAACTCGTCTGTAGCATGCTCCCTTCCAGAAAAGGGGGGGAAAAGGACACGAGAAATAATATCTTGTAATTCAAATAAGGATCAAATTGATCTTTTCTGACCCATGGCTAAAAAAAAGAAAAATATAAAATAATTTTTTTTATTACGAAATTATTAGAAGAATATATATCAAATTTTTTTTTTAACTATCAAAACTTATTTTATGTTTAACATTGCACCTATTAATCTTTTGTGTGACAATCGTAGTGCTATTCAGATTTTTCACAATGATGTTTTTTATGAGTACACCAAACACATCGAAATTGATTGTCCCTTTGTTCCGCAGCGTCTTCAAATTGTGTTATTTGCCTCATACCTGTTGGGACTTTGGATCAAACTGTTGATATCTTCACTAAGGCTCAACAACCTACACGTTTTCGGACTTTAGTATCCAAAATCAAGATGGTCTCATTGGCTCCCACTTGAATTTGAGAGGGAATGTTAGAATATTCTTTAGTATCAATTAGTATTTTTGTAATTATTAGTAAGATACAAATCACAATTGTAGGATATTAAATATTATTATTTTGATTCTCTTTTTCACCTATATTAAAGATAAATGTTAATGCTGCATCATAAAAAAATAGCAATGGTGGAATAGATGTAGTGATTAGAAATGAATTGGGTCAAATACTTGCTGCAGCAACTTGGGCCACCCCTTACCAATTTGAAGGCCAAGATGCGGAAGCATTTGCAATTTTCAAGGATTTGAATTTTGCCAAAGATTGTTGCCTTACTAATGTTATTTTGGAGTCTCACAACTTGAATATGGTGAATACACTCAAGTAGGTCAGGGAAAGCTCTTAGACTCATATTTTGGAGCTATCATCATTTATATTTATGCTTTGTTAAGGGAATTTAAAAGCGTTAGTTTTAGTCATGTTAGAAGGAATGAAAATAGAGTAGTTCATGAACTTGTAAAATTGGCTCTTAACAATCCAAACACAAAGTGAATGGAAGAGGCTCCAATCCATGTTGAGAATCTAGCCATGCTAGATATCCTTAATCCTGTTGATTGAATATACTAAAATATTTTCAGTAAAAAAAAACGTGTATGTAGAGGTTAATTTTATGGCGAAAAAGAATCTAACCTTATTTATTCCCTTTTTTGTTCTGATCTCATTTTTACTAAGCAATTAATGTTTAGTTAAGAAATTTTAGGTATTAATGGAGCAGACTGTGTGTAAACCCCGAGTTTTCGCTTAACCAAAACTACTCGACTAATTGATAAATGGTATCAATTAAGCGCTATAATCACACTAGGTACTCCAATCCAAATAACTGCGCTAACCTCGAAGTCTGGGAATTTCGCTGAGATATTCGAACTTAGTGGATTTTTCCAAGTCAAATAAAATACGCCGTCAGCTCAAGCTGCGCCTGAACCCGAACCGTTAATTTAATTGACGGTACCGACTTAGCACCGTCGGGAACAAAACAAAGTGAAAATAAGAACATGAAAGTGATCACAAAAATATTTAGGACGTGAAAATGAACACCTACGTTAAAGATTTGGTCCGAAACGGACCAAACCGCGAAATTACGGAACTGCCACTCGTTAGTGGCTATAAAAGGGAATCTAACACAACCATTCAGCCCATTTCCTTCTTCTTCTTGTCGAGAAAAGAGAGTGAGAGTTGATTCAGAGCCATCTCTCACACCACTCATGCCGACTTCCGGACGCGATAACTTTTGATCCGGAGCTCCGATTGACGCACCGTTTGCGGCTACGCGAAGCTCTCGCCATCTTCTACGTTTCTATACTAATCTTGAGGTATGGGTTTCGAAATTTCCTACCCATTTCTTCCATTTCCTAATACATACATAAGTTAATCTAGCATGATAACCTAGGCTAGAGGACCTAGGATAATCCCTTAAATGAGTTAAAATGAAATGAGATTAAGGGTATGATATGGGTTGGAAATACTTGATGAGAATATGTGATATTTGATTGATTTATGAATGATGATAATGATAATGATGAATATGATTATTTGTGCGAATTGAGGCCTTGTGCCAGTTATGTTTTGAGAAAAATGATGAGAAAAGCGTATGCATGAGATGGTAATAGATGAGAATGATTTTGAGAACGATGGGCCCTTGGGTCAAGATATGTGATTAAAATGTGTGGAGAGTTTGAAAAGTTTTTTAGAAAAGGTTTTGAAAAGAAATGGTTTTGGTTTCTAAGTTTTTAGAAAAACAGGTTCTAGGCGAACTTCGGTGAGTTGGAACTTTGGTTTTGATTGATCAAAAGTGGTTTCAAGGAAAAGATTTTGAAGAATGATTTGAGATTTAAAAGATGCTTTTGGAACGGTTAGATTTGGCCTATAGAGCAAAGAGTTTTGAGCGTTTGAAATTATAAGAAAAACTTTGAAAATTCTGCAGTTGTAGAGAACTGCAGTGAATCGATTCGACCTGCAACAGAATCAATTCACTTGGCCTTTTTCTGAACTAAAAACGAGTTTCAAGTGTAAAGAATCGACTCTCAGACTCTGAGAATCGATTCGCATTTTCACAGAGGCCAAATTACATCAATTAGAATCGATTCTAGCCTTTCAGAGTCGATTCTAATGATGGGTTTTCTTCTTAAAAGTTTTCCAAGAGTTTGGAGTCGATTCGAAGGGACTCGGAATCGATTCAAATTTTAACAGAGACGAAATTGATTTGAAAAGGTTGCAGGGAATCGACTCGGAAGTATTCGAATCGATTCCGCTTTTGAAAATGAGTTTAAGCAAGGCCCGTGAATCGATTCGGGGACGCTCAGAATCGATTCACTAGTGTCCAGAATGTAAATTTAGCATACAAAATCCTCCCAAAGTCGATTCATCCTCTTCGGAATTGATTCTAAAAGCAAGGTACTATGTTTTCAAAGATTTTAATGAGCAAGAAAGATCTCCCACACACTATGTAAGGAATTACATCTCATGTATAAGGTTATGCCGATGAAAGTTGATGATGATTGATATGACGATTGATGATTATGATGAAACCTAGTGATGAAACCCGTTCCGATGAGTAATTTCATAGCATTAATTGACTAATTATCACCCTCTCACCACTTAAATACTAGCAAAATATGCTTGTTTGCGTTTAATTGCTCCTTAGGGCTTAACTCTTTGGTGGAGGTTAGCATTTCCTGCAATGCTCTTTGCCCAATCTCTTGCACAGGTTTGTTTAATTCCTCTATTTTGTAATTTCATTCATGGTAGGACTCTTGCGTAGTTCCTCCATAATAGACTTCAATGTTTCATCTTAAGAATTATAGGCTTATTTATTCACCTTTTTTATTGATTTATTTGGGCATGAGTACATGCCAATGTTTAAGTGTGGGGAGGTGATAAAACTCGTTCCGATGGGTAATTTCATAGCATTAATTGACTAATTGTCACCCTCTCACCACTTAAATACTAGCAAAATAGGCTTGTTTGTGTTTAATTGCTCCTTAGGGCTTAAATTGTGAAAACATTCATTTTTTTTCATAATTTGCTATATATTCACTTACTTAATTTCCATTCCATTCGATACCTTGATGTGTTTGTTCAAGTGTTTCAAGCCTAGATAGGTTAGAATCGGATTGGAAGTGACCAAGAAATGCAAAAAGAGCAAGCATGAAACGATGAGAAACGGAGCTATAATTATCGGATTGGAGAAAACGTGGACTCTTTGGAAAAAGGAATTCAATACCTACAACTCTCATGTTGAACACTTTGTCTAGTTCTAAGTGATTGTATGAGAAATTCGCATCCAAAGATCAGTGCGCATAAATTTCCTAATGCTGTCAATCCTGACCTCTTGTCACTAATTTAGGCATAACTTGAGCTACAGAGGTCTAAATGACTTGATTCCAAAGCCATTGGAAAGCTAAAATCCAGTGCTGCGCAACGATATATAATAGTCCTATATGTATACACATATGGACTCGATTCGTACGCATCCAAGCAGGAGTGACGTGCACGACACGTTTTGTTACCTATGCGTACGCATAGGAAACAGATGCGTATGCATCCGAGCGTGGACAGCAAGCAAAATAAGGACAAAAAGGGAATTTCAAGCCAATTGGAGGCCTATAAATAGAGGGGATGCTACCCCATTCTCCACACACCTTCTAGAGACCATTTTTGGGGGTTCTAAAGCCTTGAGAGTTTTTGGGGGAACTTATGTTCTCCCAAGTTCTCTCTTAGTTAAATCATTTTAGTTCTTAGGATTTCTGTTTTCTTGTAGCCACACTAGCCAAACATTTTATTGCTTTTATTGTCTGTTTATTTTATTGTTACTCTGTTGAATTTTAGTTTGAATCAATTTACTTTACCGTTATTCTGCCGATTTCAAAACTGCGATATTTATATTTTACTGCCATTACTTTGTCCATTTACTTTCTTGGAAAATTGCGATTTTTACATATTGTTATGCTTTATGATTTCCATAAGTAGCGATTAGAGTCCCATAGTATCTCGGCTATGGGGTGAAATGTGCAAATGACCTTAGCTGCGAGTCCCCATAGGATCGGATGGGGAGGAACGGGTTAAACCCGTAACGCTATTCGTACGCCCCTGCTAGCAAAGTTTGAGGTCCCTACGACACGGATTCACCACGGTGATCACAGGTAAAAGTGCATTAGGATCTAGTGACAGCTGGTTTCTAAAGAGTTCGTTCAGCCCAAGTTGTTGGATCGCAGACTCCAACGCCAGTCAAAGTCGAGTGCATTAGGGCCTGGTGACAGCAGGTTTCTAAAGAGTTTGTTCAACAACTAATCAGTGGGTTGGATCGCAGACTCCATCGCCATACCTGCACCCTTGTGAGTTCACTCCAGTAACGCAGATTGACTCGAATCCATCGTGGAATCAGTACCTCACAGCTGGTATGCCAAGGATATCCGGAGGTGATGCATATGCATCTTTGGTTGTTTTAAACTTCAATTTCTCTCTAATTATATGATTATTCTTGTGATTATTACTCTCAAATTGTCAATCAAACAAACTTGATGTTCTTTTGAGTTTTGTTTATGTTTATAGAGTGTTTCACAAAGATTTTTAGGTGATTAAAGACCATATGAGAGAGGATTGAAGAAGGAAGAATGAAGAGAAGAAGAAAAGGAGAAAAATTCTAAGTCCCAAGCCCCACGTTGTACGTGGAGATCCCACGTTATACGTGGGAATTAGCTCTGATTTCACCAAATTTGACAGAGGCTGCACGTTATACGTATAGCACCCACGTTATACGTGGGAATATTTTCTCTCTCATCCAGTGAGCCCACGTTATACGTGGGCATCTCACGTTATACGTGAGTAATTAAAGCCAAAATGCCAAAATTGACAGAGAGCCCACGTTATACGTGACCCCCTCCACGTTATACGTGAGAATTAGAGTGAAGAAGTAGAATTTGGTAGAGACTCCACGTTATACGTGGAGAGTCACACATATAATGTGGAGATCAAATCCTCAACGTCCTGGAATCATGCAATCTCATCCTAATCTAGGATCTTTTGGACATCAATTACACTCATTAATGAAGGGCATAATTGGAAGATTCAAGGAAGATTTATTAAAGACTTAGAGAAGAAGATAAAGCTTTGTAACTATAGAAGATAAGATTAGGATTAGATTAGGATATGATTAGATTTTAATTTGAATTTCACTCAGCACAGATCCACTTTTCATAATTCTTAGGTTTAGTTTTCATCATGAATTGCTAAACTACTCCATTGTTAAGGGTGAGGAGCCCTATTCACCCATCATGAGGTAGTCTTTTTGTACATTCGATTAGTAATTCAATGAGGTATTTTCAGTTATCTTCTATGCATGATTTAATTTTCTGCTCTTCATCTCAATAGTTTAGAATGACTGAGAGGTGTTCTTAACTTGTCTAGGGCTAAATTAATTAGATTGAGAGATCTATTAGTTTATGCTAGCTGGAAATTAGATCACATAATCAATTAAGTCTAACTAGAGATAGTAAAGATAATTGTTATGCAAATAATAATTTTGTGGGTTAAAATTAGATTAGAACTAGTTTGGATAGAGTGACATTTAATCTAATCTAGGATCACTTTTAAGACTCATAAGGATTAGAATCTGATTTAGATCTTCACCTATTTATTTAATTAATTGACTAAGAGATTGGCTTTTGATTAGGTAAATAGAAACTAAGTTAGTAAGAGATTAGGGCTTAGTTATACTAGATTCGTTGTGCTTGATTTCTGAAAACCTAGAATTATAAATCGAATGTATGCATTGGCCCTCATGGGAAAAACATCTCCGAAGCTCTTAACATCTCATTTTATCACATTAATCTCAAGTAAATTTTCTGTTCTATGTTTTTATTTGCTTCATGGTGTTTGAATTCTTCACCATATTCTCATTAAAGTTTTATTTTGATCTTTTTAGAATAATTGATAGATAGTATGATTTAGTCCTTTATTCCTCGTGGGAACGATACCCACTTTACCGTGGTATTACTTGTACGATTCGGTGCACTTGCCGAGATCGGAGCGTATGACATTCGATCTTTCACTCAGAAAGATAATGAATCTCTTTATGAAGCATTGGAGAGATACAATGAGATGATTAGAAGGTGCCCCAACAATGTTTTCTCAGATTGGCTACAAATACAAATCTTCTATGATGGTATAACATTGCATTCAAGAGCTCAAATTGATTCCTCAGTTGGAGGATCTCTTCATACCAAAACTGTGGAGGAGGCACAAGATTTAATTGAATTGGTTGCTAATAACCAATATCTATATTCTAATCCTTCCGAAAGAAGCAATGTGAAGAAAGGAGTCATGAAAGCTGAAGCTTTTGACACTTTGGTGGCACAAAACAAAGTTCTAGCCCAACAAATTAATTTGATCAATAGCAAGTTGGGGAACATGCAACTTTCAGCTGTAAATACATAAATCGGATCTTGTGATTTGTGTGGAATCCAAGGGCATACAAGTGATGCATGTGCCATGATTCAAGATTAACTATTTACTGAACAAGTCAATTACATGGGTAATGGTCCAAGGCAGCCTAATTTCGACCCCCACTCCAAAACCTACAATCCTGGCTGGAGACATCATCCGAATTTTGGGTGGGGAGGACAAGGAAATCAAGGGCAGAGGCAATATCATAATAATTTCCAGCAACAACAACCTCTTCTCATTCAACCACAAACTTCAAAGCAACCTTCTGGATTGGAAGAAGCACTTCAAAAGCTAAATCTCTCTACTGCTACATTTGTTGATGGCACTACTAATTTCATGAATGAAACAAAAGCTACATTGAAAAATCAAGAAGCTTCAATCAGAAATTTAGAGGTGCAAGTTGGAAAAATTGCAAGGCAAATTAGTGGAAAAACTCCCAACACTTTTCCCAGTGACACAATCATAAATCCGAAAGAAGAATGTAAGGAAATTCAACTAAGAAGTGGAAAAAAGGTGGAGAAGAAGCTCGAAGAACCAGCTGAAGGTTCTTCCAAAAATCAACAAAAACAAGAAGATGCAACTCCCCCTAAGGTGGCCGAAGAGACGGCTGAAAAACCAGCAACAAAGGAGGTTCAAAAACAAAATTCTGCAGCAACAAAAGTCCCTTATCCTCAAAGATTGAAGGCTGAAAATAAAGATAAACAATTCTCCAAGTTTCTAGATATGTTTAAGAAGCTGCAAATCAATATTCCTTTTGCTGAAGCTCTGGAACAAATGCCTCTCTATGCAAAGTTCATGAAGGAACTCCTTTCAAAGAAGAGAGTGTTTTATGGACAAGAAACAGCGGCAGTCACTAAAGATTGTAGTGCAGTAATTCAAAAGCTTCCCCAAAAGTTGAAAGATCTGGGAAGTTTCCAAATTCCTTGCACCATTGGTGATCTTACCATTGGAAGAGCTCTATGTGATTTGGGAGCAAGCATAAATCTAATGCCATTATCCATGATGAAAAGACTTCAAATTAAAGAGGTGAAGCCAACAAGGATCTCATTACAACTTGCGGATAAATCTATCAAACTCCCGCATGGTGTAGTTGAAAACTTGCTTATGGAAGTTGGAAAATTCATACTCCTTGCAGATTTTGTTATCCTAGACATGGAGGAGGATGATTGTTCTTCTCTTATTTTGGGTAGGCCATTCCTTGCAACTGGTCGGGCTTTAATAGATGTTGAAGCGGGAGAATTGACATTGAGAGTGCATGATGAGCAAGTAATCTTCAATGTTTTTAAAGCAATGCAACACCCCAATGAACCTGAAAATTGTATGAGGGTTGATATCATTGATTCTATGGTTCATGATGCAATTGAAGAAGAAATTTCCAGCAAGCATGAGGAGCTTTTCCCCATTGAAGAACTCGAGCAAGATGCAGAAGAAGAGGAAGAAAGTGCAAAAATTTCACATCCAACTAAACCAGAAAAAGTTGTTGAAGACAAACCATCAAAGTTGGAACTCAAAACTCTCCCTTCCACACTCAAGTATGCCTTCCTTGATGATGAGGAAGCTCTTCCATTGATCATAAATTCTGCATTAGCAAGTTGCTCAAGGTGCTAAGAGAACATAAGACAACACTTGGTTGGAAGATTAGTGATTTGAAAGGTATTAGCCCAACCATGTGCATGCACAAAATTCTGCTAGAAGAAGACTCTAAACCAGTGGTACAAGCTCAAAGAAGATTGAATCCAACAATGAAATAAGTGGTTTATAAGGAAGTAATGAAGCTCTGGGATGCCAGGATAATTTATCCAATCTCGGACAGCACTTGGGTGGGCCCCATCCAAGTAGTTCCAAAGAAAGGAGGAGTCACAGTCATCCACAATGACAAGAATGAATTGATCCCAACAAGAACTGTCATCGGATGGAGAATGTGCATTGATTACCGGAAGCTCAATCAAGCAACAAGAAAGGATCACTTTCCATTGCCATTCATTGATCAAATGCTTGAGAGGTTAGCCGGGCATGCTTTTTACTGTTTTCTTGATGGTTATTTCGGATATAACCAAATTGCGATTGATCTGGTTGACCAAGAGAAAACAGCATTTACATGTCCGTTTGGTATTTTTGCTTATCGTAGAATGCCTTTTGGTTTATGTAATGCCCCTGCTACTTTCCAAAGATGCATGCTCTCTATATTCTCTGACATGGTTGAAAAGTTTATTGAAATTTTCATGGATGACTTTTTTGTTTTTGGTGACTCATTTGATACATGTTTGCATCATCTAGGATTAGTTTTAAGAAGGTGTCAAGAAACAAACCTTGTTTTAAATTGGGAGAAATGCCATTTTATGGTTACTGAAAGTGTTGTTCTTGGTCACAAAATTTCTGAAAAAGGCATTGAAGTTGACAAAGCCAAGGTAGAGGTAATTGAAAAATTACCCCCACCAATCAATGTGAAAGCAATTAGGAGTTTTCTAGGCCATGCTGGATTTTATAGGAGGTTCATAAAGGATTTTTCAAAAATTACTAAACCTCTAAGCAATCTTTTGGTTGCAACAAATCCTTTTGATTTTAATGAAGAGTGCATGGAAGCCTTTCAAACTTTAAAAACCAAACTTGTCACAGCTCCTATTATTGCTCCACTTGATTGGTCTCTACCTTTTGAATTAATGTGTGATGCTAGTGACTATGCAATAGGTGCAGTTTTAGTACAGAAAAAGGATAAATTATTGCATGTCATTTACTATGCTAGTAAAGTCTTGAATGATGCACAGAAGCATTACACCACTACTAAAAAAGAATTACTTGCTATTGTGTATGCTTTTGATAAATTCATATCTTATCTTGTTGGATCAAAAGTAATAGTCTACACTGACCACTCTGCTCTTAAGTATCTTCTTTCTAAGCAGGATTCAAAGCCAAGGCTTATTAGATGGGTCATCTTTCTTCAAGAGTTTGATATTGAGATCAAGGACAAAAAATGTGTTGAAAATCCAGTGGTAGATCACCTCTCAAGGCTCGAAAATCATGAGTCACCAGTAGCTACTTCATCAATCAAAGAAGAGTTTCCGGATGAACAATTGTTTCAAGTGAAGATGCTGCCATGGTTTGCTGACATTGCCAACTTTAAAGCCATGAAAGTGATTCCCAAGGACTTCAATAGGAATCAAAGAAGAAAACTACTGCATGATGCCAATTACTTCATCTGGGATGAATCATATTTATTCAAGAGATGTGGAGATGGCATTCTAAGAAGATGTGTTCCGGAAGAAGAGCAGAAAAGAATCTTGTGGCATTGCCATGGTTCCAACTATGGTGGCCACTTTAATGGAAATAGGACAGCAACTAAGGTCCTTCAAAGTGGTTTTTATTGGCCATCACTCTTCAAAGACTCATTCCAATTTGTTAAAGAGTGTGATAGGTGCCAAAGAACTAGTGCAGTAACAAAGAGACAAGAGATGCCACAAAACTATATTCTTGAAGTTGAATTGTTTGACGTATAGGGGATTGACTTCATGGAACCTTTCCCACCCTCATACTCGAATAATTATATCTTAGTGGCAGTAGATTATGTCTCTAAATGGGTGGAAGCAGCTGCATTACCCACCAATGATTCAAGAGTGGTGATCAAGTTCATCAAGGAAAACATTTTCAGCAGATTCGGAGTTCCTAGAACTCTAATCAGTGATGGAGGAAGCCACTTCAACAACAAACAATTAGATTCTCTACTTCAAAGATATGGTGTCAAGCACAAGGTAGCCACTCCTTATCATCCTCAAACTAGTGGCAAAGTAGAGGTTTCCAATAGGGAATTAAAGAGGATTCTAGAGAAGACTGTTGCAGCATCAAGAAAGGATTGGGCATTGAGGATTGATGATGCTCTCTGGGCTAATAGAACTGCATTCAAAACCCCAATCGAAATGTCCCCTTATCAGCTTCTCTATGGCAAATCATGCCATCTCCCTGTTGAACTCAAACATAAGGCATTTTAGGCTATTAAGTTTTTGAATTTTGATACCAATGCTTCATCTGAGAAAAGACTTCTGCAGCTAAATGAACTTGATGAGTTCCGAACTCAAGCATATGAGAACTCATTGATCTATAAAGAACGAACAAAGAAGTTTCATGACAAAATGATCCATCAAAGATCATTTGAACCTGGGCACAAGGTTCTTCTATTCAACTCATGGCTCAAGTTCTTTCCCGGAAAGTTGAGAACAAGATGGTCTAGACCCTTCACAGTCACAAATGTCTCTCCTTATGGTCATATTGAAATCACGAATGATAAAGATGGCACCAAGTTCATTGTCAATGGACAAAGACTTAAGCATTACTTGGGAGGCATCATTGACAAGGAGAAGATAGTTCACAATCTCACTTAGAGATCAAGCACCGTGAAGCTAATGACGATAAAAGAGTGCTTGTTGGGAGGCAACCCAACCATAGTATCCTTAGTAGTATTCGTTTTTGTTTTTCATAGGACATAGTCATCTTAATCTTATCTAACCCATTTTATCATCACTTTTTCTCATAGATTTAACAGTAAGGAGAAAGAAGAAGAAGCAAACTCATTAGAAAGGGGGAGAAGAGAAGCATTTTTTCATGCATACATACTGCCCAGGAGCCCCACGTTATACTTGCACTTCACCACGTATAACGTGGGCTTACGGACTAAACTTCCCATTTACAGCATATATCCCACGTATAATGTGAATCCTGGTATTATACGTGGGAATTAATTTCTCATTCATCAACACTTCCAGGGGCTACACGTTATACGTGGGGTATGTCACATATAACGTCCCCGGAAGCAGCATTTCAAAAAAAAAAAGAGAGCATCCCCCACGTATAACGTGAATACGTGGGCATTTACATTGCATGCATATCATCTTCCAGAGGCCACACGTTATACGTGGATCACCACACGTATAATGTGAGGCACTCTATCTCATCCAGCAACCACACACGTATAATGCCTGGTCTGTACGTACAACGCCAATTCAAAATTGAATTGGACCGTTATACGTGTCTGTTACGTGTGACCGTTTGAAACCCCTCCCCATTCACATCCATGCATTCAATCATCCAATCAAAACAACTTTTCAGAGATTCTTTTCAGATTTTTTTGGGAAGTTACTAACCTTTTCAAAACCAATTCATCTCAACCATTCATCTCATTCATCCTACATTAAATCCTAGCTATTCATCCACATTCACAACCCCTATTTAAACCCCCAAACCCCTCATCAGCATGCATATACATTCCATTGATACTCTCATATTTCTTCCTTCTACTAATCCTATTTTCTTCTTCTCCTTCGTTACTCACTCTCTCTTTCTTCTTCTTGATTTCTCTTTCTTTTGCTTGAGGACAAGCAAATTCTTTAAGTTTGGTGTGGGTAGTGTGTGTTCATTCTCAAAAAAATTCTCAATTTTTATCACTCACACTCACTCTCAATGGCTTCTTTGTTGAGGAAAAGAAAGGGGAAGGCAACAGCTAGCTCTAGCAGTGAAGTGCCAAGATTCAAGACTCCATATCATGAAGCACACTTCAAATCAAAGCTTTCAGCAAGGAAAGTTCTCAATGAGTTGATCATTGAGGTCAATGATGAAATCCTCTCTCCATGCAACCTTCAAATTCAAGCAAAGAGGTGGCAAAAATTCACCAACCCGGTTCAAGCCGTTGGCCACAACATGGTCAAGGAATTCTATGCCAATGCTTGGGAACCAGACAAGAACAAGAGGAAGCCATACTCCTACACAACCATGGTGAGAGGAAAGGACATCAACTTTTCCCCTAGTGACATCAAGAGGGTGCTGAAATTGAAGAAGGATTCACTCCCTAATGTGGGTTCCTATCATGATAGGAAACCCAACAATGATTTGAAACTTGATGAAGTTCAACAATGCCTCTGCCTTGAAGGAGGTGAATGGGTCCGTCATAGAGATGGAAGACCTCACTACTTGAAGAGAACAGACCTTGACCCCATGGCCAAAGGTTGGTATAATTTTGTGTGTAGGTCTCTCGTCCCAACCACCAACCGATCCGAAGTAACAGTGGAAAGAGTTGTTTTGATTCACTCCATCATTATTGGAGAGAACATCAATGTGGAGGAGATCATTGCCGATCAAATTTACAAGTTTGTTTACAAAACCGACTTGTCATCTAGCCTCCCCTTCCCAAGTGTCATAGCATTACTTTGCTTGGAGGCAAAAGCATCCATTCCGGATGACACCTTGATCCCTCAAGAGACACCAATCAATGGCGAAGCTATGGTTAGAGTGAGAGAACCAAGAGCAAGGAATCCAAGGCAAGCAAGACAACCAAGGCAAGAGGCTCCTCAACAACAACAACCACAAGAGCAACCATAACCACAAGTCCAACAACAACAAGATTTCTCAGTCTATTTCTACACTCATTTTGACAACTCCATGTCAATGATTTATAGAAGACTTGACAGCCATCAAGAGGAAAGTAGGAGAAGCTTTGAAGCCCTCAACACAAGGATGAATAGATTTGATGATCAGTTGAGCTTCCTTTGCTACTCTAACCAAATGACCAACGAGCAAATGCTCTCTCTCTACCAAGACACAACTAGACTCATGAGGGAGATGGAGATGCAAGGAATCCCTATCACAATGGCCAATTTGCCCATTCATAGGCAAAAGGAGGAAGAGATGCTCCAAGAAAGGATGAGGTATGATCAAATCCTTTAAGAGGCGGCAGCAGAAAAAGCAAAGGAAGAAAACAAGGGCAAGGCTAGAGATATAGAGGAGGAGGACGAAGACACTGATGAAGAAGGCTCAAATGGATCAAAAGAATGGTAAGTCTAATTCAAGTGAGAAATAGTGAGATCGTCAAACAAAAGGTGAGGAATTCTGTTCTCTTTTTGTCATCTCAAAAATAATTTCCATGTCTTCTTGTATTGCTTTTGTTAAGAGTCATTGTGTCCTTGTCATCTGTTTGTGTTAGTGTCTTTTGTCATGTATGAGTCTTGTTTTTCAATTGAATAAATGCCATGTAATCTCTTGAGTGATCTTAGGCAAAGCAAGTGCTAAATTGATGTATACGTTAAAAGATGAAATGCTTGCATGAATACTCAATAAGAGAACTTCTGTGGTTATGAATTATGCTTTGTTGATTGATTAGGAAATGAACTCCCTTTTGAGAAATCCTCTAGAGAGTTATTATGTGACTTCTTCATGAAAGATAGTGAAATTTCAATCAGTTAAAACTAAAAGTAAGAAGAGGGAAAGGAATTCAAAGAAAAATATTAAAGGCTTTGAGCATCAATGACTGGGAAGTAAAAGGAATGAAAAGAAAAACTCAAAGAGTTCTCCCATGTTATATGCTTATGGTGCAATTGTTTCAGGGAAAGAGGCTTGGGTAAGTAAATCCGAGGAGTGTTTTATCACTTGATAACTTGAGCCAATTGGTCTGGGATTATCGATTGAACACCTATTCTAAAGAGCCGCCTTGTAACAGAGCATTTAAAGTCAAGAAAAATCCCTCATAAAAGAACAATGAAAATGGCAAAAATACTGATTGGAATTAAGTAGTAAAGAAAAGTGAAAGAAGAGATTGCATAATATCTCCTAAGAGAGAGGACCTGAGGGATTCATCTTTCAAAGAGATCAACAAGTGTGGAAAAAGTACCATGAGGAAATCTTAAGGGTCTCAGTAGAGCAAGAGAAATTGAACCTTAAAACATATTTTGATTCTTGCTTTGCTCGAGGACAAGAAAAAGACTAAGTTTTGTGTTGTGATGCGTATGCATCTTTGGTTGTTTTTAACTTCAATTTCTCTCTAATTATATGATTATTCTTGTGATTATTACTCTCAAATTGTCAATCAAACAAACTTGATGTCCTTTTGAGTTTTGTTTATGTTTATAGAGTGTTTCACAAAGATTTTTAGGTGATTAAAGACCACATGAGAGGGGATTGAAGAAGGAAGAACGAAGAGAAGAAGAAAAGGAGAAAAATTCTAAGTCCCAAGCCCCACGTTGTACGTGGAGATCCGACGTTATAAGTGGGAATTAGCTCTAATTTCATCAAATTTGACAGAGGCTACATGTTATATGTGTAGCACCCACGTTATACGTGGGAATATTTTCTCTCTCATCCAGTGAGCCGACGTTATACGTGGGCATCTCACGTTATACGTGAGTAATTAAAGCCAAAAAGCCAAAATTGATAGAGAGCCCATGTTATACGTGACCCCCTCCTCATTATACGTGAAAATTAAAGTGAAGAAGCAGAATTTGGCAGAGACTCCGCGTTATACATGGAGAGTCACACGTATAACGTGGAGATCAAATCCTCAACGTCCTGGAACCATGCAATCTCATCCTAATCCAGGATCTTTTGGGCATCAATTACACTCATTAATCAAGGGCATAATTGGAAGATTCAAGGAAGATTAATTGAAGACTTAGAGAAGAAGATAAAGCTTTGTAACTATAAAAGATAAGATTAGGATTAGATTAGGATATGATTAGATTTTAATTTGAATTTAGATTAGGATAGGTATAAAGAGAGAATTAACCACCTAGGGTTATTCACTCAGCAGAGATCCACTTTTCATAATTCTTAGGTTTAGTTTTCATCATGAATTTCTAAACTACTCCATTGTTAAGGGTGAGGAGCTATGTTCACCCATCATGAGGTAGTCTTTTTGTACATTCGATTAGTAATTCAATGAGGTATTTTTAGTTATCTTCTATGCATGATTTAATTTTCTACTCTTCATCTCAATAGTTTAGAATCACTGAGAGGTGTTCTTAACTTGTCTAGGGCTAAATTAATTAGATTGAGAGATCTATTAGTTTATGCTAGCTGAAAATTAGATCACATAATCAATTAAGTCTAACTAGAGATAGTAAAGATAATTGTTATGCAAATAATAATTTTGTGGGTTAAAATTAAATTAGAACTAGTTTGGATAGAGTGGCATTTAATCTAATATAGGATCACTTTTGAGACTCATAAGGATTAGAATCTAATTTAGATCTTCACCTATTTATTTAATTAATTGACTAAGAGATTCGCTTTTGATTAGGTAAATAGAAACTAAATTACTAAGAGATTAGGGCTTAGTTATACTGGATTCGTTGTTCTTGATTTCTGAAAACCTAGAATTATAAATCGAATGTATGCATTGGCCCTCTAGGGAAAAATATCTCTGAAGCTCTTAACATCTCATTCCATCACATTAATATCAAGTAAATTTTCTGTTCTCTGTTTTTATTTGCTTCATAGTGTTCGAATTCTTCACCATATTCTCATTAAAGTTTTATTTTGATCTAATTAGAATAATTGATAGATAGTATTGTTTAGTCCTTTATTCCTCGTGGGAACGATACCCACTTCACCGTGGTATTACTTGTACGATTCGGTGC
>JASCZI010272026.1:44004-77442 GCA_036250425.1 Stylosanthes scabra
ATTTTTCTCTCTCTTGCAGAGACCCTTTTTGCATCAGCAACAGAACTTTCACTTGTACCTTCATATTAATTAATTAGTTGATTAGTGAAAGGTATTGTTATATTAATTAATTACTAGGATTTACTCGAGTTCTGTTGTAAGACCTAGATTTCCCGCTGTTGTGTATGCCTAGGACATTTGGATAGGGGTTAACTTCGCCACCCTGTGGTAGTTAGTTTCTTTAATGTGACAATCCATCTATCCAATCTGAGATCGGTAGTGATCATAGAGACGCACGGTATTTCAACTATGGTCGGACACTCTTTAAATTACTGTTGTTTTTACTCTATTTCTTTGCGCTTTGATCTCAAAACCAACATTTGCAACCCCGATCTTTTCCAACCAAAAGCAAACCTCTGTTTTCACTTCCTAGGGAGATCGACTCGAGTCTCGTACTCGGTGTTTTAACTGGTTGCAGCTTTGTGACACCTTTTTTGTTGACATGAACTTTTCGTCCTCGCATTCATAACTGGTTTGGGTTCCTCTACAACGATCTCTCTTGTTTTCATAACTACAAGGAAATCCCAAACCGACCTTATTTGCGATGCCGTCGGAAAGGCTCTCTCACTTGTGGGTTGTTCAATCTTCACCTATTGATCTTTTCTGTGACAATCGTAGTGCTATTTAGATTTCCCACAATGATGTTTTTCATGAGTACACCAAACACATCGAAATTGATTGTCCCTTTGTTCGGCAGCGTCTCCAAATTGTGTTATTTGCCTCATAACTGTTGGGATTTTGGATCAAACTGTTGATATCTTCATTAAGGCTCAACAACCTACTCGTTTTCGGACTTTAGTGTCAAAAATCAAGATGGTCTCATTGGCTCCCACTTGAATTTGAGGGGGAATGTTAGAATATTCTTTAGAATGAATTAGTATTTTTATAATTATTAGTATGATACAAATCACAATTGTAGGATATTAAGTATTATTATTTTGATTCTCTTTTTCACCTATATTGAAGATAAATGTTGATGCTGCAACATAAAAAAATAGCAACGGTGGAATAGGTCTAGTGATTAGAAATGAAATAGGTCAAATACTTGCTGCAGCAACTTAGTCCATCCCTTACCAATTTGAAGGCCAAGATGCGGAAGCCTTTGCAATTTTCATGGGTTTGAATTTTGTCAAAGATTGTTGCATTATTAATGTTATTTTGGAGTCTGACAACTTGAGTATAGTGAATACACTTAAGTAGGGAAAGCTCTTAGACTCATATTTTAGAGCTATCATCATTGATATTTATGTTTTGTTAAGAGAATTTAAAAGCGTTAATTTTAGTCATGTTAGAAGGAATGGAAATAGAGTAGTTCATGAACTTGTAAAATTGGCTCTTACCAATCCAAACACAATGTGAATGGAAAAGGCTCCAATCCATGTTGAGAATCTAGCCATGCTAGATATCCTTAATCCTGTTGATTGAATATACTAAAAAAAATTTAGTAAAAAAAAAACGTGTATGTAGAGGTTAATTTTATGGCAAAAAAGAATCTAACCTTACTTATTCCCTTTTTTGGTTATGATCTCATTTTTACTAAACAATTAATATTTAGTTCAGAAATTTTAGGTATTAACGGAGCAGACTGTGAAAGAAATTAATGATATCCATATACTAGTAATGAAATTGCAAAATTCAGTGAGGTACTTTCCTAGTGTGTTGTATATACATCCATTCTGAGGCCTCACATGTTTCTCTTGCTATTTTAGAACAAAATTTAATTTTATTATATTCTTAAGGATATTTAATATTTTAGACATTTAACTAATTACATGATTTTACAATTATTTATTGTTAAACTAATTATATAATTAATTGTAGATAATATCGTATTAATAAAAATTGTGAAAATTAAATACACACAAATAGTTAAATATTTTAACACATCATTAAATAATTTTATCAAATTAAATAATATTTTTTACAGATCCTTAACGAAGAACGCATTTCAAATGAATTATTTACTAATTCAAAATGTTTCAACATTTTCAAATAATTTTACATATACAAATAAAAGTTAACGTAATACAATAAATTTTAAACTATTATTACGTTATTCTGCATACATTTATACTTAATTCTATATACATATTAATAAATAAAAACTAAAAATTACTACCATAAATTTCACACAGAAGTCGAACCCTACACTAAAAACAATAGGAAGTCAATATCATTTTTTTTTCTTTTTTCTTTTCTTTTTTACCACCCACTATTTCCCTAATTAGACTCATTGGCTCCCTATTAGTCCTCTAATATTGATTCCGTAGCATTATTCAATCACATATTTTATATGTAATTTTTATATTTTAATATGTATAGAGTAGTATATGCAATTAATTCAGTAGCATGTATACATATATATAACATATTTTAAAAAAATGAGAAAAAATAATGAGAAAAAATATTTACAACTACTAATAATAGGTTGACATATTTTTTTTTAGTGTAACAGATTGAGATAATTATGTGATTGGCAAGAAGATTTGAAACTCAAATTGAAATGAAACTAATAAAATCAGTTAACCACACTCTCCTTCCTTCAAGTTACAACATCCAATTTTAGAACCAAAGAAAACCAACAAAAAACATACGAGTCCAGTGTTATTGTACAAAAAAAAATGAGTCCAATAATTAGCATCAAGTTGAAATAACTAAAATTAATTGGAGAACTCCTCCCAGTGGAATTACTGCTACTTTGATTGCCAATGAGCTTGGGGCTCCTTTGCCCTAAATCATTCATTCTTCCCCAAACGGCACCCATCTCTCCCAATCCCAACATTACAACCCTATCATAACGATTCACATATCACACAACTCATGCAAACACAAACCATCTTCACCCATTTTCAATCTCTGACTTTCTCAACGTAACCTAAAATAATAATTGTAGGGAAAACAAAAAAATAGTTTGGAATTAGAAAATTGGATTGGTTTAGTTCGGTTTTAAATTTTAACCAAGAAAAAAAATAAAAATTAATTTTGAAACGCAATTCAAATGAAAAACTAAAAAAAAAAAAGTAGACACTAAAAAAAATTGAAAAACTCAAAAATGGAGCAGTAAAAAGATCAATCAAGAAGATAAAAAATTCAAATTAAAAATACAACTCAGAAGACTGTAATCTGAATCATAATTGTAGTTATAATAAAAAATTAGAATATTTATTATGTCTTTCGAAGAATTCAACATCCAAAAAAATGACAAATATGTTTCTTGGGTTACGCTGCAGTTATTCATCAGCGCATGCGCGGGCCCACAGCTACTTAGAGTTGAAATCACAACAAGCATGTTTATAACTTTATATATGTTTGTATATATGACATATCACCTTACACCTATTGCTTTATTTTATATTTTTCTTTTCAAAAAATTAATAAGTTGGCTGGCAATACAAACTTATATAATTAAGTTCAACAATATAATTATTAATAATTTAAACATAAAAACCTAACTAGCAAAATAAATTAAAATAAATCACCACACATTATATAGAATGACATCATAATAAGTCATAATAACACAACTAATAGATCAAAATAGTCAAAATCAAGACAAAATCAAACTAAACAACATAAATATATAAACTAACTAAATTAATTAGAGTCTATCTCAGAATTTCGGTGAATTAGGACATGAACACTACCAAAAATAAGGGGTTTGATCACGGAAAAATTAGTGGCTAAAGTAAAAAAAAAAACTGTGGAGACAACACTTTTGCCATAAATGAAGATTCGTGATTAAAGAGGGCGACGCATTTTTAATTAGCCACGATTTTTTGTTAATTGGCCACAAATTTAATAGCCGTGGAGACCTTTGGCTAGCCACAAATTTTACATAATTGTACACGATTTTTTCCGTGGCAAATTGAAATCATGTTTAACAAAAATTCTAAATTTATCACCATTTATTTTTAGCTAATATATACATATCAGGCTTTTTTTCATATCTTTTTCTGTGGCCAATGTTAGTAGGTTATTTAGTTATGGTATTTTTCTGGCTACCCTAAAAAAAGTTATCACATTTTCTCTGTAACTAAATTTAAATGGTCACTAAAATCGTGGTTAATCATAAAATTTAAACTAAAAAAGTAAAATAAAATGTCATAACAATGATTCTTATTACTACAATATGACATCAAGGAATACAAAAAATAGCCATATTCTTATAAATAATATCCATTATATTATTATAAGAATATGAAAAGATTAATCTCCTTCACTGAATGCATTTAATATTTAAAAAAATCAAAATGAAACTATAACAAAATAGTAAATTCCAAAAAATTGAGCAGCTTCTTTGTGCCGTTAAATATTAAACGGATGAATGCCAATGCCAGTGCCCAGTTGACTAGATAGCCATTCTATATGGGTTGTCTTGATTCTCCTTCATTATGCATTCTTCATCTCTTTAATGGAGATTTCTTTATTGGTTACCTTCACAATCATAGCCATAGGTCCAGTTTTCACATTGATTCCATCTCTTTGAAATTTGTCTTCAACTAAAGTAATGATTCTTTTGTCAAACCTGCATAATGAGCAAGTGATTAATACAAATACACAATATATTATAAAATACAAATATAAGGTTAATAACTTCAATATTTAATCCACCGATAACTTCCTAGAATTGTTTGTGAACACCTTAATGATAGAAATATATAGGGGAGATGCCATGGAAGCCATACCAACACTAAGGCCAAGAAAGGATGAGAATGGCAGAGGAGGGTGCAGCAGCCATGACTATAGAGCCCAGTAAAAAAAGTGTGTCTGCAAGCATGATGACTATTTTTCTTCCATATTTATCATTAATCCATCCTCCAATTGCTGCACATATAATTGCTCCCGCTGTTATTGTACTTACAACACCTTAACGATAGGAGCTAAAATTCTATAAACTAGAAATTATTCTTCTATAAACATAAATAGAGAACTCACAATCACAGAACAATACCTCAACAAAATCATAGATGTGTTATAGATATCTACGAGGTTAACACTGCACCCAAAAAAAGGGTAAAAAAATCAATAATCATTCATATACCATGTCCACCAAAGTACATGAAAACAAAATTAAGGGAGAAAGAAAAGAATGGAAGACCAATATCGTTACTTTGCAGCGGAAAGCATATTGGCTTTGCAGCGGAGATTTAGCAGCGGCAACGAGGGTCCCTGTAGTACGCAAACTGTAGAGAAACGCTAGGCGTACGTGTAGGTTTTTTATTATCATGAGAGGTTGTAGCAGGTTTACTTTGCGCTCTTCACCTTGAGAGAAGAACGTGACTGGAAATCCCCAAGTTTGGGGAACATGCAGAAAGAAGAAGAAGAGTAACCGACTCAATAAAGGATTTAGGCGGCAAATACTAAATTTATTTACAAATAATTAGCCACAAAGAATATTGTTAGCGGCAAAAAACTCCGAATGTAGAAAATTCTAGCGCAATTTTGTCACAGAGCAAAATTTGGTAGCAAATTTGATTAACGGTGAATGAAGTTTGCAACATTTATCGGGTCGTGGCTAAGTCTCCGTTGCTAAGACCCGTTTATCTGGTAGTGGAAAGACTGGTATCTCGGTGCTAAAGGTAGAGGTGATACCAACACAACTGTTATGAATAATTTCGAATATGCACTGGTCCTTCTTCCTCATCTTGTTACTTTTGCTAAACTTAGTCAAACCGTTAAGAAATTTGTGCTCAGGCATCTAAAGTTCATTTTCTATCTTGGACATTGTCACTTTCCATGTCCCATATTTTTCACTTTTAGAAGATAAACTCCTTTTTCCTTCATATACCTCCTTGCAAAATATCACCTGAATTTTTATTTATTGAACAAAAAATATTAATATATAATGATATATTAATTAACACTACCACACAATGTAGTATAATTCAAAAAAAGAATGTCATTAATTGTGTACCATGTGTTTTCCTCCATGAATATGTGAATCTTGAATGACAACCTTAAAAGTAGGGTTGTAAGTTTTTCTCTCTCTTGGAGAGACCTTTTTGCATCTGCAACAGAACTTTCGGTGGTGCCTTCATATTAATTAATTAGTTAATTAGTGAAAGGTATTGTTATATTAATTAATTACTAGGGTTTACTCGAGTTCTCTTGTAAGACCTAGGTCCCCCGCTGTTGTGTATGCCTAGGACATTCAGATAGGGGTTAACTTCACCACCCTGTGGTGATTAGTTTCCTTTAATGTGACAAGCCATCCAATTTGGGATCGGTAGTGATCATAGGGACGCACGGTATTTCAACCCATGGCTGGGCACTCTTTAAATTACTGCTGTTTTTACTCTATTTCTTCGCGCTTTTCTCTTAAAACCAAAATTTGCAACCCCGATCTTTTCCAACCAAAAGCGACCCTCTGTTTTCACTTCCTAAAGAGAACGACTCGAGTCTCGTACTCGATATTTTAACAGGCTGCAGCTCTGTGACACCTTTTTTGTTGACACGAACTTTCCGACCTTGCATTCATAACTGGTTCGGGTTCCGCTACAACGATCTCTCTAATTTTCATAACTACAAGGAAATCCTGATCATACCTTATTTGCGACGCCATCGGAAAGGCTCTGTCACTTGTGGGTTGTTCAAATTTCACCTATTGATCTTTTCTGTGACAATCGTAGTGCTATTTAGATTTCCCAAAATGATGTTTTTCAAGAGTACACCAAACACATCGAATATTATTGTCCCTTTGTTCGGCAGCGTCTCCAAATTGTGTTATTCGCCTCATACCTGTTGGGACTTTGGATCAAACTGCTGATATATTCACTAAGGCTCAACAACCGAGTCGTTTTCGAACTTTAGTGTCCAAAATCAAGATGGTCTCATTGGCTCCCACTTGAATTTGAGGGGGAATGTTAGAATATTCTTTTGTATCAATTAGTATTTTTGTAATTATTAGTATGATACAAATCACAATTGTAGGATATTAAGTATTATTATTTTAATTCTCTTTTTCACCTATATTGAAGATAAAATTTGATGCTGCAACATCAAAAAATAGCAACGGTGGAATAGGTGTAGTAATTAGAAATGAAATGGGTTAAATACTTGCTGCAGCAACTTGGGCCACTCCTTACCAATTTGAAGGCCAAGATGCGGAAGCCTTTGCAATTTTCATGGGTTTGAATTTTGCCAAAGATTGTTGCCTTACTAATGTTATTTTGGAGTTTGACAAGTTGAATATGGTGAATATACTCAAGTAGGGAAAGCTCTTAGACTCATATTTTGGAGCTATCATCATTGATATTTATGCATTGTTAAGAGAATTTAAAAGCGTTAGTTTTAGTCATGTTAGAAGGAATGGAAATAGAGTAGTTCATGAACTTGTAAAATTGGCTCTTACCAATTAAAACACAATGTGAATGGAAGAGGCTCCAATCCATGTTGAGAATCTAGCCATGCTAGATATCCTTAATCATGTTGATTGAATATGCTAAAAAATTTTCAGTAATAAAAAAACGTATATGTAGAGATTAATTTTTTGGCAAAAAAGAATATAACCTTACTTATTCTCTTTTTTGTTCCGATCTCATTTTTACTAAGCAATTAATGTTTAGTTCAGAAATTTTAGGTATTAATGGAGCAGACTGTGAAAGAAATTAATGATATCTATATACTAGTAATGAAATTGCAAAATTCAGTGGGGTACATTCCGAGTGTGTTGTATATACATTCATCCTTAGGTCTCACATGTTTATCTTGCTATTTTAGAACAAAATCTAATTTTGTTTTATTCTTAAGGATATTTAATATTTTAGACATTTAACTAATTACATGATTTTACAATTAATTATTGTTAAACTAATTATATAATTAATTGTAGACAATATCGTATTACTAAAAAGTGCGAAAATTATATACACACAAATAGTTAAATATCTATATTTTTATTATTTATTCATTAATATGTAGATCCGCGGATTGCATCATAACATTCACGATTCGTACCTGTTACTGTGCGGATCGAATGAGATTCACAAATTTTCTAATTGGATTTGGTTTTTCACCGTGATTTTGCAGATCAAATCCGATCCATGCACACCCGTACTCCAAATGCAATATAAACCACATAAAAGAAATATTCTATCAGGTTCATTAAGGACTAGATCCATCATAGGCAGACCCGATATTAATATATAATTTATGAAAATAACATATAATTATCTAAGTACATATTTTATCTTTAATAAATATTTTCCAGGAAAATAACAAAGTTTTAAAAATTATTTTCCACCTAACACAATAATTCTTTATGGAATAAAAATTTTGTACCAAAAAACGAGATTTATGTGGCACCAACTATAAAGTTTGAAAAATGCATTTTACCCACTAAAATTAGCCATTAAAATTAGTCCTCATGTATTTATATATAAATATAATTGTATAATTTAATATATTTTTAACATATATTTTATATTTTAATGTGTATTATATATTAATAATTAATTTTGATAACTAACTTTAATATAAAAAAGCATATCCTATAAAATTCTAATTCATTATATACGGTAAATATAATGTGATTCACCCATTTAATATAGCCTTTTTATTAGATTATACTTTCTTTTGTCATTTTTAGTTGATCATCCTATAATAATGAAATTGGGCATAATTTAAAACTTATAAGTTTATTTATTTAATTTTCTTACAACATTTTAACTATTTGCAATTTTTCATTCTAGATTACACATTTTTCTTCTAATGCCTTCCCCTTTTTCAACAACCGTCCTCTCAAAATTTATTTTTTGGCTTGCCAAGATATTTTAGTGTAAGATGTAAGCATTAAAATGCCAATTCTTCTTATTTAGCCGATATGTACTTCCAACTACGTGTTTTTATTTTTGTAAAATAAATTTATCATTAATACGTAAATAATTATTAAAAAATATAATTATATATCTATATTTATATCCGCAATAAAATTATACTTATAAAAAAACGTAATTGATCAACATTTTTCATCTCCTAGATTAAAAAAGATTAAATATTATATATGTATAAAATCTAGCCATTTGGTAGAGAAAGTCTTGTAGCCAATATTAGGGAAACAATAGGAAATCAATATCATTTTTTCCTCTTTTACTACCCACTATTTCCCTAATTAGACTCATTGGCTCCCTATTAGTTTCTAACGTTGGCTCCGTAGCATTATTCAATCACATATTTTAAATGTAATTTTTATATTTTAATATGTATGGAGTATATGCAATTAATTCAGTAGCCTGTATACATATATAACATATTTTTAAAAAATGAGAAAAATATTTACAACTACTAATAATAGGTTGACATATTTTTTTTAATGTAACAGATTGAGATAATTATGTGATTGGCAAGAAGATTTGAAACTTAAATTGAAATGAAACTAATAAAATCAGTTAATCACCCTCTCCTTTCTTCAAGTTACAACATCCAATTTTAGAACCAAAGAAAACCAACGAAAAAAATACGAGTCCAGTGTTATTGCACACCAAAAAACATGAGTCCAATAATTAGCATCAAATTGAAACAACTAAAGACAATTAGAGAACTCCTCCCAATGGAATTACTGTTACTTTGATTGCTGATGAGCTTGGGGCTCCTATATATGCCTTAAATCATTCATTCTTCCCCAAACGACACTCATCTCTCCCAATCCCAACATTACAACCCTATCATAACGACTTACATATGACACAACTCATGCAAACACAAACCATCTTCACCCATTTTCAATCTCTAATTTTCTCAACGTAACCTAAAATAATAGTTGTAGGGAAAACAAAAAATTAGTTTGAAATTAGAAAATTGGATTGGTTTAGTTCGGTTTAAAATTTTAACCAAGAAAAAAAATAAAAAATAATTTTGAAATTCAATTCAAATGAAAAACTAAAAAAAAAAAGTGGACACCAAAAAAATTTAAAAAACTAAAAAATGGAACAGGAAAAAATCAATCAAGAAGATAAAAAATTCAAATTAAAACTACAACTCAGAAGACTGTAATCTGAATCATAATTGTAGTTAGAATACAAAAATTAGAATATTTATTATGTCCTTTGAAGAATTCAACATCCAAGAAAATGACAAATATGTTTCATGGGGTACGCTGCAGTTATTCATCCACGTAAGCGCGGGTCCGCAGCTACTTAGAGATGAAATCACAACAAGCATGTTTATAACTTTATATATGTTTGTATATATGACATATCACCTTACACCTATTGCTTTATTTTGTATTTTTCTTTTCAAAAAATTAATAAGGTGGCTGTCAATACAAACTTATATAATTAAGATCAACAATATAATTATTAATAATTTAAACATAAAAATCTAACTTGCAAAATAAATTAAAATAAATCAGCACACATTATATAGAATAACATCATAATAAGTCATAATAACACAACTAATAGATCAACATAGTCAAAATCAAGACAGAATCAAACTAAACAACATAAATATGTAAGCTAACTAAGTTAATTAGAGTCTATCTCATAATTTCGGTGAATTAGGACATGAAAGACTGGTATCTCGGTGCTGAAAGTAGATGTGCTACTAACACAACTGTTATAAATAATTTCGGATATGCACTAGTCATTCTTCTTCAGCTTGTTATTTTTCCTAAACTTAGTCCAACCCTTAAGAAATTTGTACTCAGGCATCGCAAGTTCATTTTCTATCTTGGACATTGTCACTTTCCATGTCCTCATATTTTTCACTTTTAGAAGGTAAAGTCCTTTTTCCTCCATATACCTCGTTGCAAAATTAGACAATATCACCTGAGTTTTTATTTATTGATCAAAAAAATATTAACATATAATGATATATATTAATTAACACTACCACACAATGTAGTATAATTTTTTTTTAAAAAAATGTCATTAATTATGTACCATGTGTTTTCCTCCATGAATATGTGAATTTCGAATGACAACTTTAAAAGTGGGGTTGTAAGTTTTTCTCTCTCTTGGAGAGACCCTTTTTGCATCAGCAATAGAACTTTCACTTGTGCCTTCATATTAATTAATTAGTTGATTAGTGAAAGGTATTATTTTAATTAATTACTATGGTTTACTCGAGTTTTGTTGTAAGAACTAGGTGCCCCGCTGTTGTGTATGCCTAGGACATTTGGATTGGGGTTAACTTCGTCACCCCGTGGTAGTTAGTTTCCTTTAATGTGACAGTCCATCCAATCCAGGATCAGTAGTGATCATAGGAACGCACGGTATTTCAACCCATGGTCGGACACTCTTTAAATTACTGCTATTTTTACTCTATTTCTTTGCGCTTTACTCTCAAAACCAACATTTGCAACCCTGATTTTTTCCAACCAAAAGCGAACCTCTATTTTCACTTCCTAGGGAGATCGACTCGTGTCTCATACTCAGTATTTTAACTGGTTGCAACTTTGTGACACCTTTTTTGTTTACACGAACTTTTCGACCTCGCATTCATAACTAGTTCGGGTTCCTCTACAATGATCTCTCTTGTTTTCATAACTACAAGGAAATCTCGAACCAACCTTATTTGCGACGCCGTCGGAAAGGCTCTGTCACTTGTGGGTTGTTCAATCTTCACCTATTGATCTTTTCTGTGACAATCGTAGTTCTATTTAGATTTCCCACATTGATGTTTTTCATGGGTACACCAAACACATCGAAATTGATTGTTCCTTTGTTCGACAGCGTCTCCAAATTGTGTTATTCGCCTCATAACTGTTGGCACTTTAGATCAAACTGCTGATATCTTCACTAAGGCTCAACAACCTACTCGTTTTCGGACTTTAGTGTCCAAAATCAAGATGGTCTCATTGGCTCCCTTTGAATTTGAGGGGGAATGTTAGAATATTCTTTAGTATCAATTAGTATTTTTGTAATTATTAGTATGATACAAATCATAATTGTGGGATATGAACTATTAAGTATTACAACAATGCTAGATAACCAATAAAAATTCAGCCAACATCAGCCAATAATTTAAATTGGATGTTCTATTTCTTTAAGTATTGGATGTTCTGTTTCTAAAACAATACAAATTTAACTGATGGTCGCTTTAGGTTTCGAATGTTCTATGACTTTCATTGTGAATGTTCTATAAATAGTGGTTACGGATGTTCAATTTTTTGTTGGCTGATTTACTTGTTAGAAAATTATTGGTTACCTATACTTTTCCACGTATGATATACATCATATACACATGATAAAAGCTTGGTTTTTTCTCCCCCATGGAAGCAGGAGGTGTCAACCTCTGCTTGTGTTGGCTAGGCGGGAGTTTGAGTTTTTTCTTTTCTTTCTTTTTGCACCGTATCTTCATTCTTCGGATGCGCTTAATGATGGGTCTCAAGTTGGATGCGGCGGATTCGGTACGGTGGATTAGATGCGGGAAGAGGTGCCGCTCATGGTCGCTTCGATCCCTTGTATAAAGTGGCGCCGCTCGTGTTCAATAAGTTTTCATTATATCGTGAGACATGGCCCCAGATGCGTTTGTTCGCACGCCACCCCGCCCAATGTAGCCTCTGTGGACTGCGCCCATTGCCGACGGTGGACTCCATTGCAATCTCCATCATTCCAGCCATCCATTATTCCATTTCACCTGTCTTCTGTATCCATGTTAGTGGTTTGTTCACATGACCAGAGATTGAAGAGACCCGTGGCACTGATGGCAGCGGTTTCAGGCTTCCCATCCATGTAAGCTTCGCCATTGCTCTCCTTCTTAGACAGAAAATTATAAATCTCTAACCAATATTGATTTCTATCCCCAACTCAATTTCATGTTCTAAAAACAAAGTAACAACATTGCTAATTAATTTGGTACATAATCGTTTGGTAGCTTATTGATTTTCATGTTTCTCTTGAGTTTAATAGTCATTTTGTAATAAATTCAATTCATTCTTGCTGTTAAAAAAGGTTTGTTCAAGCTGCAACATAAACGGCCATAAAATCTAAATGTTTGTCCTAAAGTTGTTGTGAATCCATGTCCAGATAAATTTTCGCCAAGTTCTTCTAATTCCTCCATGTTTTTTCTTCTTTTCTATTTAATGTTTCGTGAACTAGCTTTAGCTTTATTGCTCTCTAATGCTATTCTTTCTTGCAATAAGCTGATTCCTTCGTTAATCTTTGATGATAAGTTTCTTTGATGATAATGTATTTAATCATTACTTTTTTTTTGGAGAAGTTGACTTTGTAATAATTTTTATTTTAGTTGGCATCATAGTGATCAAGCTAAGAAAGAGTTCGAGGTTGAAGTGGAAGCTATAAGGCTAGTTCGACATAAGAATCTTGTGAGGTCGCATAGGTATTTTGCTGAAGGTGCTCATAAACGACCATGACATGAAATCAAAGTATAAGGCTGCCAGTATACGGTGAGTGAATAAATACCTAAGATTTGGGAGATAAAAATAGGTTCATATTATTCTATTGTTTGGCATGGAGGGTATGATTTCAAAATTGTTTTTCCAGCTTCATTTTGAGTTGCAGGAACAACTCTTCATGCACTTCATGCTCTTCAATGGCCGCCTCCACGTACTGTTCGGATTGCCGTCGTCGGCGATGTGGTAAATACTCTTTCCATCTCAATGCCACCTCTCTCTCTCTCTCTCTAAACTTTCTATTTTGCAACCATTCTCATTGTTGATCCTTTCTAAACAAGTTATGATTTTTGTGTTTTTCTTAAGCATCATTGCTGGAACTTAAAAGAAAATTCTAAGGCATTAACTTCGGGCTGAACATTCTGCATGACATTCAAAATGAAAACAAGAGCTTAAGAAATCATTGAAGGTAATTTAACAAAAGCTGTCACTTTTACAAAATAGGGAATTGACTATACTTATTCTCTCTTATATTTGTTTTCCCATGACAAGATGTGGTTACTAAGAATGAATTTGATAAAAAAATTAATTGGTGATGTTATTCCACTAACTCATATTGGGGCCACAGTTGATGAAATTGGAGCATTGGAAAACATGCTCCCTCTTTAGAGGCCGGAATTATTTTGCAAGGGGTAGCTAGATGAGGTAGGTGGGCAATTCTTTTTTTAGTTGCATCTATTGATTTGTCAAATATTATTTTATGCAGAGTATGTAATGTCTTCGGCAGCTGCCATCTAATGCAATTACTTTGTAATTCATATGTTTAACCTTGAAAGTGAATATTTTGTTTTTGCCCCCTGGCACAAGAAAAACTATGCTTGCAAAGGCTCTTCTAGCAATCAAGACTGAGCAAATTTTATAAACATTTCAATGTCCAGCATTACTTCAAATCAATTTCACTGATTTGCAAAAGACCAGAAAAAGAATATCACATCTATTGTTCTAGAGAATAAGAGTTTACTTGGACTAGATCCAGGTTCCCTGCGTTTGTTGGTCTGCTATCAGATTTTGTGGTTTCATTTTCAGAACTCATGCGCTCACGACACTTGCTTTGATCCAATTCATATTTTTTTTTGTCCATTTCTCCTTCTTTGATGAATGGTGAATTCATGATACTATAATAAATTAACAATTTTGTTGATTGCCCCTATTTGCTTTCTTGCAAAATGAAGCGACGTTGATTTTTTTGTTTCATGCAATGGAGTTTTGAATTATGGGTTCCACTAAGCTGCAAGAAAGGTCTTCTTTAAGCGCTCTCTCTCTCTCTCTAACACCCCTCTTTGGTCTTCTTTTCATGTATTTGATTTTCTTCTCCTTGATTGTTTTTTGATTTTTTTCTGTTGTTGTGGAATCATTTTAGAAACTCATGATTTAGCTAAGATCTTGATTTTGCTTGTGTTTATGTCAAAGCATGATTTTAATTTCTATTCTATTATTCTATTTTGGAGTTTGTAGTGGGATCGGAATGATTTTGTCTCCTTTCTTGTGTTTATTTAGCTATTGACTTACAGTACTTTCTTTGCTGTGTGTTGATTCCACATAATTGTATCAGATTCATTGTTTATTTTTATTTTTTGATATTTTGATTCGTTGATTTAGTTTCCGCTTGTGTTGATATCTTTCGTTTATGCTCTCATAGTTTACTTTGCTACTAAATATGAAAGTTTAACTATTAGACTTCAGCTTATAGCTTATAGGGTTTCTTGCAACTTGTTTCTTTTTTTCCGTTAAAATAATGCCAATGAATTTAGTGCTTTTTTTGTGTGCTTTCCTAAATTTTAAATTAATGCCATTGAATTTTAGGATATGTGCTATACAAAAGTACAATTGGCTTCTCCTGCAGTTGAATTCTATATGTAGACTGGCACTGACGGTGATGTTCTCTTCTTTAGGTGCAAATATTGCAATAGTTGATCTCAAACAAGTGGCCTCCAGGTAATTAGTTCAATGTTATCTAAGGACACTTCTTTATATGTATTGATTGTGTACTATTGTAGTTCTTTGGTGTACATGTAAACATTGATGAGCAATCGGAGTTATAAGTTATAACTGACCATTATTGTTTAATGTATTTTGTGTTCATTTTGTTGGTCTTTATCATTGATTACTGAGGCAACAATGTGTTATTCCTTGTGTGATATATATTGGTATTTACATTATGCAGGCATACAAGGAGTGGATTATGAAGACAATTGAAGACACTTGGAATCTTTTCCACCAAAATTCACGATTCTTGATTTAGCTATGACGATTCTCAAACAAAGCAAAAAATTTGATGGCATTGCTGAAATTGTATCATTAATTCAGCCATATGATTCATGAATTATGGTTTTCTATATTGATATCTAATCATGTATCACTTTTTCCTCCTAATTCTCCATGAGATTTTGGTATTCTGCTACATTTCACACTTTCACCAATAACATTGTGTATAAAAATATTTTCATTACTATGGATATTACTTATAAAAATATAACTATTTTTTAAATCAATGAAAACATATTGAATACATATAGTGAAACAAGTCATTCAGAATTGTCGAGTTAAGTTTATGCAAAGTGGAAAATATAAGTACAGAAGCAAATGGGAGGAGCTTGCTATCAATGAGAGGGAACAATGGGTAATTTGGGCTGATAGAATTGAAGTATAAAATTAGAACAAGGGAAGCGACAAGAATAGAAGAGATGTGATAAGGGCTTAAACTATGATTGATGATTATATTGTGATTGATGGTTGTATAATATATTCATATCTTGTATGGTTTTTGTTTTGGATTAAACTTAGTCTTTATCTTACACTTTATCATCCTTTTTTTTTCTCTTTTCATTTAGGTTGAGCTATACTTAATTATCAAAAAAATCAATGAAAACATGAGCAGTCAATAGTTGATTTTTTATTTATTTTTTAAATATAAATAATTAGTCTTCCTATTTATTAGTGTATATAAGTTAATATAATAATTTTAGGTGTATATTTATTTTATATTATTTAATATTAAAATAATATTTACTGGTTCACAATTGTAAAACTATAGTTTTAATTGTTTACTTTAAAAATGTTTTTTTATTAATTTATAATATTTGTTATTACTATTATTTTGTAAATTTATTAACTTATATAGTTTCACAACAGAAACTTTAGTATAAAATTTATCTTTATTATATATTTTCATGCCAAAAGTAACAATTACTTAGTATTAAGATTAAGATATTATTATTAGGTAATTTTTTTGGGTAATGCTATTTGAATAAGTAGCTTTGTCCAATCAAGTGCTACTAAGTAATTTATTTCTATGCTGAATAGAATATTATTTCGGTGTCAAATAGTATAAAAAAATGCACCTAAATAAAGTTTTATTTGACACTGAAATAATCTTCTATTTAGCATAAAAATAAATCACTCGGTTGCATTTAGTTGGCCAAAATCACTTGTTCACATGAAATTATTATTATTATTATTATTATTATTATTATTATTATGCTATAAAATTTATTAATAGTACTTAATAAAAGATGTTTGGAGTAAATTTTTTACGATAATAATATATGTACCACTGTATATTTCTATATATCTTATTTTTAACACGAAAAATATAAATATCGGTACAAAAATTTTTTGGTGCTAATATTTATATTTTTCGTATTAAAAATAAGATGTACAATAATACACATAGATTAATTTTGTTTTATCAGCTTGTACCCGTGTAAGCACGGGCTAAATTATACTAGTTATACTAGTTGCATTAAAGCGCAGCTTTTGTCGCAGCGATGAAGCAGGAGGTGTCCTCATCTCCTCAGATGGCTTTCGCGGGCGAAATTTCGGGAGGGCTTTTATAGGTATGGGTATGGCGAGTCAATTTGCTTCCTGCGATATGGTGATTACAGATGGTAGCGGTGCGGGATAAGTTGCAACAGTCAGTGCCTCTTGGGTACGTATGGTGCGGATGTGTTCGTCATGATTGCTATAAATTGGATGTGATTTGCCCCCAAACCTCTAATCCTTACAAAGTCTATGTTCCATCTCTCTTTTCTTTCTTAAATTAAGGAAGGTGTTTGTTTCTTGACCACAAGAGTTGAAGTGTGTGACATCATCACCAGAGTTGCCAGAACATCTTTTCTAGGAATTGTATGAGGTATGGAAAAGTGGAAAATGGAAATTAAAAAGGGGACCAAAATGCAATCAATGTGAAAGGAGCTTTCGAAAAAATTTGTGATGAAACTTTAATGGCAAGTATTATTATGAAATTTAAGATACTCAAAGTTCTAGAAACTCACGTGCTTCTAGTACAAAAACTTCAGCTAAATTTCTGCCGAAAAAGCTGACGTATTTGATGAAGCTAATTTCCAGTAATAATAAACTTATAGATATATTAGCATCGCAAATTGGTAGATATTGTTGAGAATCTGTATCTTTAACCACTTCTTTCGGAAAAAAATTACCTTTTTTCAATATTAAAGGAATAGTTATTGAGTTTTCGCTTTTCGGTAGAGATGGGTATACGGGCCAGCCTCGGCCATTTTGTCCAATTCGCAACGGGCCAATATTAACGGATCGAACCAGGGTTAACCCACAATATATATGGATTGTTTTGAGAGAGATCTATAACCACTCGAATTGGTTCGCGGTTTTGCGGGTTGACCCGACTCTGCATTTTTCTTGTATTTATTTGTTTATTTATTTTACATTTTATTGATATTATCTTAAAATGATCCTTTATGGGCGATAGCTAAAAAATAATACATTAATGATTTAATATATAATTATAATATAAACTAATGTAACACCGTTTTCATAAAAAAATGTATACAAATATAATCAATGAAATTGCATATTTAAATGATACGGATTGCGAATTAAACAAGTTAATCCGTGGATCATGACCCGTATACCCAGCTTTAGTTTTCGATCTGATAAATATTTTGATTTTTTAAAAAAACCTTTATGAAATATATTTCAGATAACGAACTTGCAAAGATCATATACATTCCTTTAAAGCGCGGTTTTCCTTCCAGCGATGAAGCAGGAGGTGTCGATCTTTCCTCGGATGGCTTTTGCGAATGGAATTTTCTGAAGCCCCTTTATGGGTAAGGCGAGTCAATTTGCTTCCTGCGTTATGGTGATTATGGATGGTAGCGGTGCGTCATACATTGTGGCAGTCGGTGCCGCTTGGGTGCGTATGGCGCGGTTGTGTTCATCATGATTGCTATAAATTGAGTGTTATTCGCCCCCCAAACCTCTAATCCTTACAAAGCTTCTGTTCCATCTCTCTTTTCTTTCTTCTATTGGTTGAGGTGCTTCCGGCAATCCCCAACCATCTCACTGTTACCGCCAATGGTAGGAAACCTCATTGCTTCATTGTCTCTATTGATGTGGTTTTCATTTCTTCTTTTAATTAATTAATCCTATACATTCTATAAATCGCTGGTTTTCGCTCCCCTTGAAGCAGGTGCTGTCAGCCCCTCCTTCCGTGGCCTTGGCAGAAATCGAATTTTAGTGCTTCCTTAGTGCTTTGTCGGTGGCCATGTGGTGATGTGCTTTGCCAATGTATTTGGGCACTTGGTCCTACTTTGCTCTATATAAGCTGGTGCATGGTTTTCTCGTCCAGCCCGTGCTTCCTTCCTCATTCTCTTTCACTCGGTGCAGACTGTCTACAGTTTGTCTTGCATTGCCGCTCACCACTTTCAGAAGCTCTGCTCCGCTCTACTTGATCTTATTCAGGTTTGCCCTTTTCAATCACTTTTCGAGATCTGTTCACGTCATTATAGTATCAAAATGACATCGTTTAATGCCGAATAAAGTTAAAATCTCTCTCACATAACACATTGAAAGATAGATTTTAACTTCTTTCACTTTCAAATGACGTCATTTTGGTACTTTATTGGCACAAACATATCGTGACATCGTTTTATTAGAGTTCGGCGTGAACAATTAACTGCCAAATCAACATTTTTTAATGAACACCTTAAAAGAGCCAATGTGAGTCATATTCATAAAAGTGGGGGATCAATTTGATAACATTTAAATTTCGGGGCCAATTTGATCGTAGCCCCAAATTTTAGGGTCAATCTAATATTTAACTCACCACTTTTCCCTTTCATTTTTTTTTTGGACTTGGGCTCATGCCCAGCTAACCTACTCGAACCCAAGAACCCAACCCGACCCGAAATCAAAGCATACCGTGTCAATCTGCCTGCCCTAGTTGCTTCGATCATGCCTCTGTACATGCTCCTCCATTGTTGCAGAACCTTAATCTTGTCTTTCCTTGGTCTGCACTTTTCCCTTTCATTCAATTGCTGTTTTGGAGGACATGCAACTTGAGTTTAATAAATGTGATTTTCATTTCTTACCATTAATTAAGTGCTTCCTGGATTCTGTACAGAACGAGTGAATTCGATGGAAAACAAATTGATGAAACAGAGAAATGGTATAAATAAGCAAGCAGAATTGGCGAAGAGAGGTTGAAGGGAGCTTTGGATTTGGATGCAGAATCAAAAGTAATCCAGCAAACAGCTGCTATGTAAAGGTTTTGTGTTTTATTATGCTTTGTCATTATTAGATGCCTATTAAATTGACATCTTCTTAATAATAGGTTGCTTCTTAATTATTTAGATATAGGAAAAGAGTATTTAATTTCACTGCGAATTCTTTCATATGTTTCTTTGTTGAAAAATCAATTCCTTTGCGACTACCAGAGTCTCTGTTATATTAGTTTTACTTGAACGAAGTGTTAAATATGGTGGTATATCAATAACTATCCCAGCTAAAAAACCACCCCAACACCTCTCTTTGGAAGAACAACCAGGGCAAAGTATCTTCCTTATATTCTTAGTAATCTAATTTTTTGTTTAGATATGCAGATTAGTTTATATACTTAATGGCTAATTAAAGTTCTTTTTTGTTCCCTTCATTTATGTAATTCAATGTTAATCATGATTGTGTTAGTGGAATTTTCCAATGAATTTTTGCTTTTCAATTTTCAATATTATTTGTTTGTATATGTGGCAATGATTGTCATTAATATATTGGAATAGTATAGATGGTAATATTTTGCTGTGACCTCTGTTTGTTTGTGATGAGTACATGCGATATTGAGTCTTTTTTCTCAGCTTGATTTGAATGTTATTATCTCAAGACACTACAAGAAATGTTTTGGCATTATAGTGTATATTATTGTGAAGTAGTGTTTCAGCTTGGAGTTCAATTGTTTAACTTCACCCTTTTGATGGCTAAAGGCTAATGTTACTATTGCTACTGAATTTTCAGGAGAAGAACCTCCGGAGTCGTTGTTTATGAAAGAATTGAAGAGGAGGGGCATGACTCCTACATCATTGCTTGAGGATTACAAGCAGGGCAACTCTGGAGTCGACGGAGAGGTGGTTGTGAATGAACAAGACAATTCTCTCTAGCAGAAATGCCATCTCAACGAATGTTGACAGAAGTCTGGAAAATCAGAGGGGCGACTCATGGCACTGAACAGCAAAGGTCTTGAGGTTGATTCGTTGTTAACATTTATCGATTCTTCAATGCCATATCAAATATATCTGTGATGTTGCTTCTATGGTTTCATTGTTTGCAAGTAGTTAGTTTATATTTGTCTGTTCTGTGTTCCATTGTTTGCACTGCACTAAAGGTGTCTCATTTTTAAATGAAAATTGTATTTCATCTTTTTGTTGGGAAGTTTCTAATGAGTAATCAGAAAATAGGGAGCAAGGTATGAATAACATGAGAGGAATACAAAAACTCATTTATAACTTTAACATCATATAGACATATACAAATGAATTTCACACTCTTTCATCTTGCAAATATCATCAAGATCAGAAATAGGACCAGTTTCATGTATGAGTGACATTAGTGAGCTTAGATTCTTATATATAATTGTGACCAGACATTTTCTGTGCTGAAATATGGTAATGACTTGTGTGTTATCCATTTCTGGGATTGATCCCTCATGCTAAACTTCTGTTGTCACTTGGAGGAACATTTTTCTTAGGATTTGGACCATTGATCCTCATAACCATTGCATTTTTCTCAGCTCTATACCTGGTAAGATTTTTTCATTTCAAGTTGTACATGGCTCTTTTATGCAGTTGTTTGCATGTTAGTTAATGCATATATTATCTTGGCCAGCATGATTTTTCTTTCAGCCATTGACTTGTTAGTTATGACATGTTGCTCTTAAATTAACATTTAACATATATTCGTCTTCTTCAAGCCTTGTCGATTCTATAATATTCAATGTCTATTCCTATAATCTTTTAGAGAGACTAGGATTTGATAATTTGGTGTGTAGTGTTGTAGTATTTTGGACCAACTTTTGTCCCTGATGCAAGCAAGATGTTACTATCACCCCCCTCCCCGGTATGTGGATCCTTATGCACTCTTAGAAGATGAAAGAATGTCTCAGATAGCTCCTCAACTAAAATAAAAACCAGCATTTCACATACTTAGGTTAGGAATCTCGTTACATATCTCAAGTTTCTGTGTATTTTAGCCTTTGCTAATTAGTTTCTTTGTAAAATATCACCCTGGAACTTGTTACTTGCTGTCTATTGTGCATTCACGCTGACTCCATTTTTAACAGCAACATTTTTCTTTTTTACATATATGAATAATATATGATATGTAAATTTGAAGTTTAACTGAAAGCTCATCAAGTGAAGCATTGCAAAAAATTCTTTAGTTTTCCTTTACAAGTTATTAAATCAATCTGGATCAAGCTACCTATGACTTGCCCGGAAATTGACAAACAATGATGGGTTGATTTTTTTGTTCAAGAGATATAATATGGTGTCTTGGGCAGGAATTTCTCTCATTTTTTTTCATAGAAACATGAGTCATGGGTCATGGGAGGTATAGGAAAGACAACTCTTGCTAAAGTCTTGTATATGAAAATTCGATGGAAATTTGAAATTAGTTGCACCCTTGACAATGTTAGAGAAACTTTAGGTCAAAGACATGGCCTACTCAACTTGCAAAGAGAACTTTGTAGTAAACTGAAAATTATGGACACAAAGATTGAACATGTGTGTCAAGAAATTGATACAATTAGAAACTTCCTCTTCAATAAAAAGGTTCTACTTGTGGTCGATATGATGTAAGTGATATAAGCCAATTAGAGAATTTGGCAAAAAAGGAATGGACTAAAAATTAGAGTGACTAGCTACAAGAGACATGCAACTTTTTTCATCTCATTGAATATAAGAGAAGTATGAGATTGATTTCTTAAACCAGGAAGAATCTCTTCAACTCTTTTCAAGGAAAGCCTTTAAGAGATATGAACCTCCATACCATTTTCCGAAGCTATTGAAAGCCATGATCAGATATGCCAGAGGCCTTCCCTTGACGCTCTATTTTAACTTTAGATTATTATATCTCCAAAGAATTTGCTATTTAAATGCTTAAGGAGTGGCTTCACTTCACTATTGTTTAAGAAGTTGTGCATATATTGTGCTTGATTTTAGTGTACAGATATAATTTTTATAGTACTTAATTGATTTTAATTTTTACTATAAAATGATAATTTTTTTTATAAAAAGTGATTTGATTTTTAACAAAAATAATTAAAACAATAAACTTGTCTTTTAGTAACTATTTATAAGGTATTTTAGTATGCGCAGCGATATAATAGTTATTAAAAAGTAAATTTAGGTAATGCTATATGTAAATTTATTTTGGTCTGTTAAGTTCAATTAAATAATTTTATTTTTATGCTAAATAAAAAATTATTTCAGTTTTAAATAGTAAAAAAATAATACCGAAATAAATTTTTATTTGATATCGTAATAATTTTTAATTTGATATAGAATAAATAAATTAGTTGAACTTGGTTGAGTAAACTAAATATGCACCTAGAATTATTGATAAAAGAAAATTAATACTAATGTGGATAAATATAAATTACTAGTCAATTTTTATTAGTTTATAGTTTTTAAAGTATTAGTACATATTAATTAATTAGGATAGCATAACAAGCACCTAATAAGCAAATAGTTGCATTTTTTACTATTTTCTTTTTTATGTATATAATAATAAATTTTATGTTATTTTTTTTCTATTTTGCTTGCACAGGTTAATCACACTAGTTATATAAATTTCAAAATTTTATCAGTTTTTCAGTCGTTTGAAGAATCGCATCCCAACCATCTCTAATGACTGCCCTAGATGTGAGAATTCAGGGGAAACGATTCTACATTCCCTGTCCCAATGCGCCTTTGCTTATGATGTTCGGACCAATTCGACTCTTCCAACAGTTTCTCATGCATCTGCAGACACATATTTTTGGAGATGGTGGATTCGCTTGGTTACTGAGCTAAAACGGCGTCCCCAGTGGCGACGGAGAACGAGTGAAGCGACATCCTTTCTTTGGACTCTATGGAAGGATAGAAACCTTCGAATCTTCGAAGGTCAAGCAGGAAGTCCGGCTAGTGTGGTAGATGCTGCCTCCAAGCTTATCTATGAGTACCACCAATTTCACCCCTTTGAAGAACACTTCTGATTTCTCTTCCCCTTCTTTATGCTTTCTTTTACTTTCCCTTCTGATAGGAGTAAGATCTCCTATAAGTTAGAATTGTAGAAATTAGAAAGAGAATAGGAGAATTAGAGGGAAATTAGGGAAGAACAATAAGAAGAAGAAGATAGTTCCATTAGAAAGGAATCCCAAAAGAGAAAAGATAACAATTTCATTGATAATTTTCATAGTTGATTACATAATTTTCTTTACTATTTATAGTAAAATACCTACTTTCTAGATCATTCTAAATATTACTATAAATGGATTATATGCCCACATCTATACATGTATCATTACCCTACCCTTCAAAACAACATTGTCCTCAAGGTTAGAAAATATTTAACGAAAATTAATAAAATCGTAAATCCAAATTATAATTGCTAAAATTATAAGTAATTTTATACTACTGCCCAAAAAACATAGAGTGGACCACCAGAATCCCATTGTTTAAAAAAAATTGACCCACTATATGTGCAATATGATTTCCGTCAAAAATTGGCCCAAACTGAAAGCTGAATTGCTTAACCGTGACTTGGGCTTGGAGCACATATGAGAGGCCTATCTACTGAAATTGAATTTGGGCTTGGAGCAGGCCCAACCCCATGGAGGAAGAGGGAGTCATTCATTCCCCATCACATTCACCATCCTAAAACCTAATGAGCCAAACTCTCTCTCCATTGCATCTCCCACGACGGCCATCCCCGAAGCACCCTGGCCGCCTTGGTTTTCACCTTCAACGGCGCCCCTTCCGCCCTTCCATGACGCCCTTGCACCGCCTCTTCTTCCAGCCACAACCGTGCCCAAGGCTAGTGCCTCGTCACCCCCGCGACCCCAACAAATTCCAGTTGCGGTTGATGAGCTCACCCACTCCGTTCTCGCAAGGCGGCGACCGATTTCCAGCTTCCTTCGAAGTACCTCGGAGTCGCGCTGCACTCTGATCGTCTTCTCTGTGCTCAACATCCAAGAATCGGGGCTCCGTTCTTCTTTCTCACTGCCACGATTCCACGGAAATACAACCCCAAGGAGAGGCGGCGGTATCAAAAGGACCAACCACCTCAACTGACAAGCTCGGAGACCTCCGTGAGTCGCACTCGCCACGACGCTTGTACCTGCTTCGTCGACGATCTCGGTATTACCACTGATTGCGAGATCTGTAGCGTTGCTGTTCTCCATGAAGTGTGTGATCGATGCCTCCACTATTCTCGTTTTGAAGATCGGAACGGAGAACCCCAAAGTCTGGCTTGCAGCGCCGCCAATGGCAGTCGCCTCTCGCACAGCTTCACGAGTTCTCGCGTTTGAGGAGGTTGCAACTTCCGTCTTTACCTTCCCCTTCGCGACGGCGACGTCCTCGACGCTGGTGTGGATCCCACACTCATTCTCTGCTACCACTTTCATGTTCTGGCAAGTCGCTGTCTGAAACGGAAACAACTTCTTCACCGGCGATTGCAAATCCGGCGGTTCTGGAGGTGGTCGTTGTAGCACAACAGCCTCATTCTGATTGTCTAATCCACAGTAATTTCTCCTCGCATCTAATTCATCTTCCTCTGCTTGCTTCTGATCTTCATAGTTTGCTGAATTCCATTCTTCTTTTTGATTTGTTGATGAGATGTTGAGAATTTGAAATGCTGATTCTGATTTAGATTGCTCTGAAGTTGTAATTTCTGGAATTTGTCTTAATGATTCTGATTTCTGATATGTTGTTGCTAGCTTTGCTTGAAATTGAAATTGAAAATCTAGGTCTGTAATTTCTTGAATTTGATGGAATTGTGTTGGATCTATCGTAAGTTCTTGATCTGTGATGGCAATTTCTTAATCTGAATTTTCTGAATTCCATTCTGCTTCTTGATCTGGATCCAGAAATTTTGTTGCATTTTGGATAGTTGCTGCATCTGAATTTTGCTCAAAATCTGCAGAGAGCTGCATCTGTGGTTGATCACTCAGGAAGGATTCAACTATGGCAGAATCACAGAGGATTGACTGATAACTTGGAAGCAAGCTTTTGTGGCTGATCTGAATTTGGTCCCAAGTGGAAATGCTTGAGCTCTTTGAATCACTATGGTAATCATGGTAGATTGGCATGGTGAGTAATGAAAGCACCAAATGATAGGAGTAAGATCTCCTATAAGCTAGAATTGTAGAAATTAGGAAGAGAATAGGAGAATTAGAAGGAAATTAGGGAAGAACAATAGGAAGAAAAAGATAGTTCCATTAGAGAGGAATCCCAAAAGAGAAAAGATAACAATTTCATTGATAATTTTCATAGTTGATTACATAATTTTCTTTACTATTTATAGTAAAATACGTACTTTCTAGATCATTCTAAATATTACTCTAAATGGGTTATATGCCCACATCTATACATGTATCACCTTCTTTGTGGTGTCTTTCTCTTTCCCAATTTTTCCTTAAATTTTGTCTTAATGTGTTATTAGTGGAGTACGCACTTTCTTCTGTTTTTCTCATTGGTTGTACTAGTTAGACCCACCCCTCATGTAATTCATTTTATCTAATGGAATGAAATATAACTACTTTGAAAAAAATAAAAAACATTCGATTAACCGAATTCCAACTCACATTAATATTTTTCTTGAGGACCCCAACTCATATTAATATATCTTATAGATATAGATATAGTATAGATATAGATTTTGGATAAGAAAAATTCAACATCAGTTCCTTCATATGCCATTATATATAATATAGATATATTGTGATCTCAATAATAATGTTCATTCCATAGTTGTAAAAACCGTGTCAAATTGTCCGGTTCAACTGGAAAACCGGACCCCTGACCGGTTCGATACAGTGAAAGGATCGAATATGCATCTAAACTGGTGTCAACCGGATTAGACCGGCTGGTTTTGTTAAAAACCGGTGATTCGATCGGTTTTTCTGACAAATCGGTCCGGGTCAATTTTGTTTTAAATAATGAAGGGGGAAAGGCTACATGCTTCAGCATTTTGCATATCCACCGTAGTCCAAATGCTTAAATTTTGGTTATTTTGTCAAAAACACTCCCCATAGTTTCAAACCCCTCCCCTTAAAGGCTTCACCTCTACAAAGGCTTGGAGTGCCACTAGATCAACTGCGTCAGATGTCTAGTAACTCCAAAACATATATATATATATACATATAACATTTCACTAAATAAAATAATAAATGATGTTAATTCAGTTTTTTTTCTTTTTTCTTAACTAATTTATACTTTACTTATTTTTGTTCACAAAAAAAATATTTACTTATTTTTAAATTAACTATATTTTTATTTATGCAATACTATTAATATAAAAATAAATATTATTAAATATATAGCTATGCAAATTAAAAAAACAAAATCTTTGTATTAATAACAACTTATATCTTCTTTCAATGTTATTTATATAATATCTACTAATATTATTATTTTTTACAGAAATACATGTAATTAATAATAATATAAAAGATTTAAATTAATAAATAAATTATTAAAATTCAAAAATAATTATTATTTTAATATAAAAATAAGATAAAATTTGTTATTATAAATAAGAAATGATAAAATTTTATTTAAATAATTAATTACACTGATTCTGCGGTTCAATCACTGACATAACGGTTGAATCTTTAAACCATTAAACCAGTAGTTTTATCGGTTTGATGACCGGTACGATTTTTACAACTATGGTTCATTCCACATTGCCACAAAGGCCCAACGCACTTAAATTAAATGGGTTATGCAAGGTGTATATTAAAATTAAATGGATTATTTTGATATCCCAATAGAATTATTGAAATTGAATTAGGTATGATCATTACAATTAGTCGGTGCAAATGCAATTTCATGATTTGCAAGGTCATAACCAACTAAGATATTCCTCATTTGGAAGCTTCCAACCACAGAAATTTCATAATCCTTCTCAAGAAGAATAGCAAGGCACCAAATGTTCGTAGCAACTGCCACATAAGTGTTAGTCTTGGGGAACGTCAATGTGTGCCCGCCATCAAATTCAAACATCACAGTTGGTATCTTGCCAAAATCTCTCTTAGTCCCCTTGAAGCAAATGTCAAAAAATTTAATTGGTTTAACAAATTGCACTTTCATTTGGTTCCTCATTTCCCTTGCAAAGGGAGCATAAGCTGTCTCGCCAAGCGATGTGTAAGTGGAGCCACTGTCAAGAATAACCCCACCATCTTCTGTTTTTTGTTGTAAGCAAAAGCTCCTGGAGGAAATTGAACATCTGTATTCCCTACCTTAATCCCATTTAGTGTAACATAATAGTGATTATTTAATGTTGGATCGAATGGAATTCTTAAATCGCTGTCCACGTTAGCACTTGGCCCAAAATGCATCCTACTTTCCTTGGTGTAATCCACGGAAACAAAACAATGGGAGAATTTTTGGATCCCTAATTGGGAGACAAAAGAAATAGACTCTCGATTTAAACCTAAGATACCATTTTGAAGACCATCAAAGTTTTCTGTTTCGACGGCATAGCCAAATTGCAAGTTACCAATATTGCTTGCAATTCCATTGGAATCAAAGGCAATATTGTCGGAAGAAACTGTTCCAGTTGAGAATGAATCATCAGCATATTGTACTCGGTACCTACGAGATCAAAATGATATATAAATGAAAAAGTCTTTATTGCTAGAGATAATAAAAAATTCAAAATTTTTAAAATCAGAAACATCTAAAATTTGATAAAAATTCAAAATCTAAATGAAAGAAAAATGTGAAAATTCATGTGCTGTTGACTTTATGTGAAGTTATGTGTTATAAGTCATTAGATGAATTGACCTATTTGACTATATTATGATTTAAAAATTTTAAAGTGACAACTTCACTTAAAATTAATTGTATGAGTTTTTAGCGTATAATATATATATTATCAATGTTATAATTAATTATTGTGATTTGAGAACATTAATTGTATTAATTGTATTTCATTAGGTAAATGGACGCTGAGTTTTGAGTATAAATTTTAAATTACAAATCCTAAATTTTGCCTGCTAGATTTTAAATTCTAAAATTCTAAATTATAAACTTTAAATCTTCAATTCTAATTTTTTTAAGTATAAATATGAGCTATTGATATTAAATATAATAATACATAGTCACTAAAAATATATATATAATAAATACAAAAATAAAATTTGTTTAATTAACAAATGGTGTAATATGATGCGATTATAATATCAAGAGATCTATCTAGAATTACATAAATAAGAGAATGAGAAGAAAAAAAAAATCTCTAGAATTAGGGTTAACAAGGAAAAATAGAGTTTCCTATTACATCCAAACGTACTCAAATTATTACACAATATATACTCGTATTTATAACTTAATGGAAACCATTTAAAGAGCTTTTAATGCATATATATTCCCTAATTTTCATGGTTTAGCCGACCTATGTCTTAAAAATAATAAAAACTCTCCTCAAATTATTGCAAATTATTGTTTTATAGGAAATGTCTATGGTTCATAATGGATCCAGATAAAATATTTTAAATATATGGCTCATAATAAATTTCTATCACTAATTTTTTATTCTCAATAGAGCGTTATATATTTTATATAGTGGATAGTTATCTTGTCCATCATGGACCAGATTATACTTTTACCATTAAAGAAGTCCTCCTTGTTTTCTATAAAAGTTTTGTTGATTGATTTTGATTTTTTATAATTTTTCAGTTTTAGCATAATAAAAAAAATTCTATATTTTGATTTATTCTTTACCATAAGTAGTCTGTTTTGTCAAACATTTAACGTATTAACAAACAAATTTCTTGTTGGTATCTAGACAAAAATATTGATTAGACATATCTTTTTGTTTCAAGACTTAAAAGAAATAAATTAACACTAAGAATATCAACAACAAAAAATTAACACTAAGAATTAAAATAGTTCGTATTTAAATTTTAAAGACTAAACTAAAAAATAATTTTTTATACGGGATAAAACAAAAAATAAGCATCTCGTTAAAAAAAAGTTGGTTAAACCTTATTTTTAAAATCGGTAATGCTACATGTACACCTCTTTTTGGTGTACACCTCCAACCAAGTCCCAAACGAACAGATTTTTATATATACAACGAACATATTTTCATAGTTGACACGAACAGATTTTAAAACTTGTTCGTTTGCTTTTAAAAATCTGTTCGTTCTAGTAGTAAAATTCTGTTTGTGCACGAACAGAAATCTATATATATAACGAACATATTTTATAGTTGACACGAACATGTTAAAAATCTATTCGTTTACTTTAAAAAATCTGTTCGTTCTAGTAGTAAAAATCTGTTCGTTTAAGATTTGGTTGGAGATGTACACTAAAAAGAGGTGTACACCAAGATTAATTCTTTTAAAATATATATCATTTAATAGTTTTAGTCAAAAAATAACTTTACTATTAAAAGTAATAATTTTATATAAAAAAAAATTGGTACACAATTTTATAAAAAATTTAAGGGCTTTCAAATACAACAATTCTAAAGAAATACTTTTGATATATTTTTTTAAAAAAATTTAAGTTAGTAATACACAATTTTTACATTATTAAAAATATTATAAGCTAAGGCATTATGTGTCTATTTTATTTTTACCTGCAATAGGCATTAAAGACTTCGCATCCACTTCTAGGAGGGCAACCCTCCTCGCAAAATCGTGGTCGATATGTGGTTGATTTCGAAGCATCATAAACTGGTGTGTCTTTAACCCAATTCTGTGCACTTCCAGTGTCCATAATTACTGTAACTTTGACTGGTGGAGTACCAAGGTAAATTGTAGCAATGTATTCAGTACCATCTGAAACAAGATTGGTAGAAAAATCACGACTATCATCATTAGCAAATTCTGTTCTCCTTCTTCTTGTCACGTTCCACATTGACATAAGATTATGTACGCGATTTATAGAGCGTTGTGCTGCTGCTATTCGACGCTCGTAAATTGTCATGGAAGCATTGTAGAATGGAGATTGAGGTGAGTCACGATGGTGTACAATAAGTGGAGGAATTGATAAACCACCATTGTTATTGGTGAGAAGAGTGTTGTTGAGGGTTACAATATTATGTGACTTTGATGGGACTAATGACAATAGTAGTAAGCATGGGATGAGAAAGGCATAAGTCATTGTTTTTTCTACTAATGATGAGATAGAAAAAATACAATGAAATTGTAGTTTGACAAAGATGTTGGTTTAATGATTGATTTATATATATAGGAAGGGTTTTAGGGTTTTTGAGATATGCAAGTATATTAGTAAGACTATGTTTGGTAGATAAAAAAATAATGTACTTGTACTTGCAACTTTTAAAAGATGTAGTGCTTTCGAAAGCATCTAAGGTAAGCTTTTTAAAGATAGCTTGTGCTTATCAAAATTAAAAAGTCTTATATAACCCTACTTATTAATAAATACTCACATTTATTATTACATTTATATTTATTATGGTTATTTTTAAATTTTAAAAGTCACTTTATCAAACATAATTGTTGTTGCTTGTGCTTATTAAAAGACAATTTTTATTTGATTTTACCAAACATATATACTACGGCTTGGTTTGGTAAAGCTTTTACTTTTCGAAAGTAGCTTACGAAAGTTGTCTTTTAAAGGACAGCTTTTTAAAAGTCGTAGCACATGTGTTTGGTAAAATCAAATAAAAAATGTCTTTTAATAAGCACAAGCAACAACAATTGTGTTTGGTAAAGTGACTTTTAAAATTTAAAAAGACCATAATAAATATATATGTAATCATAAATCTGAATATTTATTAATAAATGAGGTTATATTAGACTTTTTAATTTTAATAAGCACAAGCCATCTTTGAAAAACTCTCTCTAAGGTGCTTTCAAAAGCACCCCCGTCTTTTAAAAGCTGCAAGTACAAGCACATCGTCTTTTTTATTTACCAAATGCAAAATGAGATGCTTGTGCTTTTGAAAAGCTCTAGCACCTCTCCGAAAAGCTTTACCAAACCAAGTCTACGACTTTTAAAAGATAAAAGTGTTACCAAACCCACCCTAACAATAATTCTAGGTGTAGACCTATTTTATCCAATCAAGTTCAACCAAATTATTTATTTTATTTTAAATTGAAGACTACTTTTATGTTAAATAAAAGTTTTTTCAATGCTATTTTTTCTGTTATTTGACACCAAACTATATAATCTTTTATTTAGTATCGAAATAAATCATACATAATTAGACTTGATTGATTGATCAAAATAGATAAATATATACTATTAAAAAAAATTGTGTCAAGAGTAATTAATTGTTGAATGTATAAGTTCTCTTCATTTGACCGAAAAGATTGACTTGATAATTGATATCGTATAAAAGTTGTTATTACCATGAGTATTTATAGGAAAAAGTTTGGTAGTAATAAGTAATTATAACCTTCCTATTTGAGTTTTTATTTTCATTTATGATTTGTTATTGAATTAAATGCACAATATTAAATATTATAAATATATAATTATAAATGTTATTTATATGAAATTATAAATATTAAGTTAAATATAATAATTTCAAATCATGGCTACCTATCATTAATTATGGCTACCTATTTTAATATTTTTTTAGTATTATTAATTATGATTGAATTGTTATTGAATTAAATATAAAATATTATATATTATAAATATATAATTAAAAATGTTATTTACATGAAATTATAGATATTAACTTAAATATAATAACTTTAAAGCAGGCTACCTATCATTAATTATGGCTACCTATTTTAACATGTTTTTGGTATTATTAATTATGACTACGTGTTGTCACCAAAAAAAGTATGACTACCTATTTTAGTTTTGTTTCCATTTAAATATATTTGCCAACAAAATGAATCCACCTAATAATAGCTTATTTTATTCCTCTAGTATCCTACTAGGGTCGGTTTTTTTTTATCCCACTAGGACTTTTTGTGTCCTACTAGAATTTCTCCAGTGCCCTAATAAGTATTCTCAAATACTTCGTTAGAGTTTCTAGTAATCTCTTGTAGTACACAGCAGTCGATGATCTGTGAATATCTTATTAGAAGATTTTTGTTGATAAATTTATTTCATTTGGGAGAATGAAGGCAACTTTTAGGGTGATTTAGGGGCCGACATAATGATTTTTGGGTTGCAGAGAGATGAGACAACCGTTTGAAGAAATTCTGCATAAAAGATTCTCTCATTCAATTTACTAAGCCAACCATTAGTTGGCACTTGATGCGTAAACGGCAAGTATACCGTATCGTACAAGTAATACCACGGTGAAGTGGGTACCGTTCCCACGAGGAATAAAGGACCAAGCAATACTATCCCTTAATTATGCTTAAGCAGATTCGAATAAAACTTGAGTGTGATGATGTATGATTCGAAAATTATAAGAAAAGAAATAAGAACAGAGTGCAGAAATTTACTTGTGATTAATATGTGGATGGAATGTTAAGAGCTTTGAGATGTTTTTTTCTTGAGGGCCAATGCATACATTCGAATATCAATTCTAGGTTCTCAGTTATCAAGCACAACGAATCTAGTGTAACTAAGCCCTAATCTCTTAGTGACTCAGTTTCT
>JASCZI010272027.1:0-10842 GCA_036250425.1 Stylosanthes scabra
TATATATATATATATATATATATATATATATGTGGGAGCTTCTATGGTGGTAATGTTTATAAAGGCCAATGGTAGTCAGTAGTTGACCAGCAAATATAGAAGTGACATGTGGCTAACCCAATTGAAAAATAAAAGAAGGCGCAATGGTGATTTTCTTTGGGACGGTCTTGGACAGCAGGTTTTTTTTTCCGATAAGTAGGCACTCACCAAAACCCAATGGGGGTGAAAGGATCATAACGATCAAGAAAGTCACAGTACAAAGTTTAAAATACAACCAAAATAATTGAAATTTCAAACAGCTAATGAAACTATATTATTCTTCAACCATTTCTGAAAAGCTCTCTTTCTTTCCACTCTCTTAACCACTGTTGTTGTGCAGCAACAACCCTTCAAATAGCATTGCCATGTGAAGACTGCATGTTATCAAATATCTTCTCATTATGTACACACCAAGTCACTCATACAACAGCGAAGAAACACATACACCAACTACGGAGTTGCTCTTTTCGCATACACACAGACATCCAAGCTTCAAAGCATGTTTTAGGACACCCAGGCCACACCCAAGCAACTCCCTACCAATTCAGTACATCATTCCACAAATTCAAAACAAAGCAGCAGTCAAAAAATAGGTGAAACACAGTTTCTTCATTACTGTCACAAAGAACGCATTTTGCCATATGTTGCTGTATAATACCACACTTTACTAATTTTTGACGCGTGTTGAGTTTTTCAAGTATCACAAACTAGGTAAGAAGTTCAATCCTTGGAGGAACCAAACTCTTCCAAAGTGTTTTTGTGAAGTTATACATGTTCATTTCACTTTGCTGTGTCTGGTTTTTGTACACTTCCTGTAGAAAAGATTTGATAGAGAATTCTCCATCTAATTTGTGTAACCAGTTCAGTCTGTCTCCCTCATCACTACGTACTCCCACACTTGATAAGGTACTCAGTAACTCCAACAAGTTATCTTCCTCCCAACCCCTAAGAGACCTTCGCCATGTGAACATCCATACCCACATCAATCCGTTCCAGACACCACATTGTTTAATGGTACAATCCTTCTCATTCGAGAGTGCATACAGCCGCGGAAATCGTTCTTTTAACAGCCCCACCCTCATCCACCTCTCATGCCAAAATCTAATTCTACCCCCATCTCCCACTACAAGTTCCATACCAGTTTTAAGCAAAGAAATCAATTCTGCCTTAATCCCCCCAAATACCTCCCCTCCTAACTTCACTAATGTTATCCCCAAATAAAAAACCATCAGGCAAGTTATTACATGATCTCACTACATTCTTCCACAAGGGGCATTCTTCCGTATCATACCTCCACCACCATTTAAATAAGAGTCTCAAATTCTTCAACTCAATATCACCTACCCCCAACCCTCTTAAATATTTTGGTTTTTGAATTATTTTCCAACTAACACTCGTCATTCCTCTACTTCCATCTACTTTTGGACAGCAAGTTATATGTGATTTTTTATGTAGAAGAATATCTGGATAGGGCCACATTGTTGGACCTATTGGATTTGAATTATTTTTATATAATGCAAAGATTCCTTTTTGTTGGGTATATATTTTTTGGGTGTAGGGGTAAAAGGCCTGGTATAATAAACGCGACATGTTTCTAGTCGTGTAAAAAAATTGTCCATGGTTGGATTCAGGAAGAAAATAAAAAGATTCATGCTATGATTGTCATTTTATTTTTATTTTGTTTAAAAAAAGCAGAACCTGCAATTGTATAATAAATATAAATGTTTTCGCTTTTACTTTTTTTATTTAATTAATTGATGATAAATATTTGTTGAATAATACATGTGTTAAAATTTTTGCTTTTACTTTTTTTATTTTATTAATTTATGATAAATATTTGTTGAATAATACACGTGTTAGAAGTTTGGATGAGCTAGTTAAATTAAGACATGAAATTTAAAATTTATCAATTGTATTTTGCCATTATTTGATTAAAAAATATTTTTTTTTACAAGAAAAGATTTTATAAGTTTTTTAGCGTGTTTGGATAATAAGTAAAAGTAAAAGTACTAGTAATTTTTTTTTTCAGAAGATGCTTTTTACATATTTTTTCAAAAGATTTTTTTCTCCAAAAAAATATATTTTAACATAATAAATAAACAAAAAAACATTTTATATTATTGTACCCAAATATAATTGACAAATAAAAAGATATTATTATATGAGATACCCAAATATAAAATTATTTTTACTTTTACAAAAGATCTTCTAAAAAAATATTACTCTGAAAAAGATATTTTTCAAGAAACTCGTCCAAACAAGCCCTATCACCCCCATTTAAAAGTCCTTAACAAAAATTTTAAAAAAAAGACAATAAACAAAACACGAGAAATGAAATTTTAGAAAAATACATTTTTAATAAATCTTAAACACAAGAAATACCTTTTTAGAGCTGGAGTTATTTAATTTTTTAAAATATTATAATTTTAAATTTAAAAGGATAAAACTGTCCTCTTAAAATTCTTAAATATTTATTTAAATAATAAAAAAAATTAAAATACCTTTCCAATAAAAAAATGCCATTCACAATTGTTGTATTTAGTGTATATCTAAGCATATCTCTTTTAGTATTAATATTGGCTAACTTACAAAGAATACTTATTATACGATTAAGTATATTTCGTTGAAATTTGAATTTCAATTATGTATAAATATATTATTTAGCACTATATTTAAATGTTACAACACTCTTATGTTAGCACATAATAACTATCTTGTTTGTATCATCAAATAAATAAGACAATATACGTTTCTGGAACAATTTCATACGTGGTAAAATTAATATCATTTGTTGTATAACTCTCAATGGAATTAGAGTTTTATGTTATTTTTATTTTAAACTTCTTACCTTTTTAAGTTAATATAGTGTGATGCAAAAGTAATAAACTTATATTTCATTTAAATTTTAAGTTTTATGTGTCTTAATTTAATTAGCTCATCCAAATTTTTAATACATGTATTGTTCAATAAATATTTATCATGAATTAATAAAATAAAATAAAAAATTAAAAAAATATATTTATATTTATCATACAATTACAAGTTGTGTTTTTTTAAATAAATAAATAAAATGGCAGTCATAGCAATATAGCATGAATCTTTTTATTTTCTTTCTAAACCCAACTATGGATAATTTTTTTACAGGAACTACAAAATGTATCCGGTTTATATACAAGGTCTTATTAAACTAATCTTTGTATTATATAAAGGTGATTCTAATCCAATTGGTCCAATATTATGTCTGCCCAAAAAATTCTCCTACGCAGAAAACCACATATACCCTTACTGTCCATGACCGTTCCAATGAAAATCACCATTATGCCTCTTTTTATTTTTTAATTGGGTTAGCCACGTGTCACTCCTGCATTTGCTGGTCAACTACTAGGCACCATTAGCTTCCGCAAACATTAGCACCATAAAAGCTCCCTATATGTATATATAAAAGTTAAACTTATTCAATATATATAAAACTAAGAATGTAGTATTTGAGCAAGAAAAATAAAAATAAGTGATTAAATAACATTGATTATAAAATTTTTATACTATTTCGACATTATTTGAACACTATTCCTCACATGACTTCTCAACCACTCTTTTTTCTTTGACGAGCCCTCCCTACCTTCATTCCTAAGTTTCCAGCAACAGCTGCAAGAACTTGAAGGAGACACCATTGTTGTTCTTGAAAAAAGTTTCAAGTTTTTGACAATCAAAAACTCCGATCAAAATTTCGAACCGGTAAACTGATTCCGTTTTTCATTCTGATCTAATGGTGCCCTTCTTTTTTTATTTGAGCCCAAAAACTTAATCATTACTCCGATCTCGAAGGCCAACACAATAGGAACGGAATTCTATGATACTATCCCATGCTAATGTATCCAGAGTGTAGGCTTATTTAGAGCACTCTAATTTCTTTAAAGTAACAGCGTTAGAGGCATGACCCGGCCAGTTAAGGTCATTCTTTTAGACTGTTTTTCATTTTTCACGATTTTCGTCAAACTTCGTGAGTGGGATGATCTCATTATTCTAAACATTATTGCAAAAAATTGCATAGAGATTTTTTCTTTAGAGAGAAAAGTATCGGAGCGTGGTGCCCGGATAAGCCAAAGTGACTAGTCCGTTGCAAGGAGTAGGTCAAAGTAGGGAAATAATCACTTATAGGCAACTCGTATAGAACTACATACAAACTAGGGAACGGATTCAGTACGCGTATCATGTTTAGATGATCAGTGCGCTTAAAATATATTTTGTGGGTCGGTACACATTTTAACCTTTCAACCATTGAATCTTCATCCTAAGGAAGATGTGTTTTATGGACTGGCAAGTGGCAACACTCTAGTAGTCAATTCTTTATTATCCTTTTTGCAGCTTTTATATATCAAGAAAATATAGTAATTTAAAGTTTTGCCTTTTCATTGCTCTTAGTTTTTTTAATAATCTTTTAAGTCTGTACCACGTGAATATATATTGCAATAATATATTAAAATCCAATTCTGTGTGTCTATTATTTTAGAAACTAAATTAATGAAATTACATTTTATTTAAAATTTATTAAATATTGATTGTTTATATTTTTTTTAGTAACTTAGTTACCATGATATGAGTATGATACCAATCTTTTATATTAAATTTTGAACAATAATGTATTTTTTAGAGTTGATAGAAAAATAAATATAGTTTACATAAACAAAAATATTACTATGAAGACATTTAAGTGTCTTCTGATAAGGACAATTATCATATTTAAAAATTTATCTCTCTTATAATCATAATATTGATTACACATTAGATTTTAATGATACAAATTAACGATCAAAATTTAATCAAAGTATCTATCATCACTAAAAGATACTTTAATATCTTTACAAAGACCTCGCCTTATATAAATTAATTAATCAATTTAACCATATATTGAATTTAAAGTAGATTAGTTGAAACAAAATTGAATTATAATTAACAGTGAATTTTATTATTTTAAAAAATAAAATTCTATATACACACTAAAATTAACCATAATATATTTGTTATAATCCAATATGATTTTATAATTCACTTTTAGAGTTTGAAATATAGTCTACAAATATTACTTCATTTTAAATATGGTTCACGTATATTCAAATAAACGAGGTGTATTTACAAATATTACTTCACTTTAAATATTATTTCATTTTAATTATTAAATCTTATTACTGTATATATTAAGGTGGAATATATAACTGATTCAATTTAATTTGTTAAGTATTAATAACTTAAAGTGATAATAATAGCTAATGAGTTGTAACTTAAAAGACGTTCTCATTTTCTAATAGAGGTTTCGAGTTCGAGTCACTATCCGAATATATATTTTATATAAAAAAAGAGAAATGACACATTATTTTAAATCTATTAATATTATATAATATTTTATGTGACTTGTGGCAAGTTGTGGAAGTAAGTGAATTGTATGTTAGGAAAAATTTTGATGTTGAGAGATGGAAGAAAAAAAAATAGTAACTTAAAAAAATATAATTGTGAATGGATTTAGTTTTTTTAATTTGTTTATTAATATTGGTTCACCATTTTTTGATTAACTAATATTATTGAGTTGGAATATATCTACGCCATATTGGAGAATACGAAATTTCATATTGTCATATATATATATGGAATATACTTTACATATATTTTAATATATGTGCACCATATTTGAATATTTCCGATAAGCTCTCCTTAATATCCTATAATATATATATATATATATATATATATATATATATATATGGTTTATTAATATTGGATTATATGGTACATATAATAGAATATATGCGCATTATAATCTATCATCCGAAACTAAACTTTTTTTATATTCAAGTATACTAATATCGGATCTAAAACTTTAATCTGTAAAGAGTTTATAATAATAATTTGATTAGCTCATAAGAAATATGATAATCTAAAATAATGAAAAGTTCATTTATAATGGTTTCTTCTTTATTTTCAGTGCAATTAAATATTATTTTTACTGTATATATTTTTAAACAATTATTTAATAGCTCATTATCTCTTACTTAGTTATGGAGTTTATTTATCATAATAATATTAATGATATAAGTAAGTTTTTAATCAAAATAATTACTAATGGCAAGATCATTTTAAAATAAAGAATATTAATATATAGATAATATGTTTTTTCTTTTAATTAGATGTGTTATATATATATATATATATATATATATATATATATATTACATTTTTTTATAGTTTAGTATGAAAAAATAATTTGATTTTATTAACACGATAACAAGATATTTTTTCAAATTAGGTTTATCCACACTTTATTAGGCTATATTCTATTGTTTGTTTATATAATTAAATATGAGTTCTGTAATGGGTACATATACTCCAATATAGTGCATATATATTAGAAAAATAATTATACATAATTAAATATTTTAACCAACCAAATTCAACCAAGCTGCTTTATGTGCATTTTTCCCATCTTCACCTAAACATACGAAAAAGATGAAGACGCTTAGGTGTAAGAAGAGCACTCATGAAAAGACCAAAACCGCGTAAATAGGAGGAATACGAGGAAGAAGAAGAATATCTATACACGAAGAAGAGGAAGACGCTTAGGTGTGAGAAGAACACCCATAAAAAGACCAAAACCGCGTAAATAGGAGGAGGAGGAAGAAGAAGAAGAGGAGGAAGAGAAAGAGGAAGAGGAGGTGTGAGAAGAACACCCATGAAAAGACCAAAACCGCGTAAATAGGAGACCAAAACTGCGTAAATAGGAGGAAGAAGAAGATGAAGTACATTTGAGTGGTAACTTCCAATAATCCATTTATATTTTAATTCAAAATCTATTTTTACTTTCATTTAAAATCCGTTTCTATTTTCATGAAAATCAAATTCAGTTTTTATATATGAAAATATGTTTCTACTTTCATTCAAAATCAGTTTCTATGTTCATTCAAAATCTATTTCTGTTTCCTGAAAATCCAATTCAGTTTTTATATATGAAAATCCGTTTCTACTTTCATTCAAAATCCGTTTCTGTTTCTTAAAAATCCATTTCAGTTTTCATTCAAAACCCGTTTCTGTTTTCAATCAAAATCCGTTTCTATTTTTTAGAATATCCAATTCAGTTTTTTATATGAAAAATCCGTTTCTATTTTAATTCTAAATACGTTTCTGCTTGTCTTCAAAATTCGTTTCTGTTTTTAAAAATATTCAATTCAGTTTTTCATCAACAACAACAACAATAACAGCAACAACACTAACACCAACAACAATGAAGAAGAAGAAGGAGGAGGAGGAGGAGGAGGATGATGCAATAGCAACAATGATGGTGGGGCCTACTATAGAAGAAGAAGAAGCGTGCTGTCAGCTCGTGTAATGGGTGAAAGTGGAAAAAAGTCAGCTCGTGTAATGGATGAGAGTGGGAAAAAATCACTTGATTAGACTTGATTGAGATAAATGCTTGGATGTATAGCATTATTGATATTAGAATATCAGCGTAAAAAGTGATAATGTAATATAAAAGATTTATTATTTAATATGGAATATTTAATAAATAAATATTTTATTTATCGATATATGTGATTTATTTATTTTTTAGAATTTTAAATACTTTTCTTTTTAAAAATATTTTAATTTTAATTCAATTCAATATATAATTTATTTTGCATATTTCCATTGTTTCTCATACTGCAATAGATGTACGATTTAAAAATTATTAGCTTTATCCCTTCCCATTATTTAAAAAATTGCAATTGTTTAAATAAAATTAGATTTAATTTAAAAATAAAAATTCAACTAACGCCAGTATTATAGACAACGTCTTAGTTGTTCAAGGACTATTTTTTAATATAAATAAAATATGTATAGTAAAGTAAAAATATAATTGTTTTCCCATATATTAGAAAAAAATTATAGTATTCCTTTTTCTTTATTATTATTATAGTAAAAATTGTAGTTGTAAAAAATTTTAAATTTAAACCACATCTAAGTCACACAAAAAATATTTATTATTATTATTATTATTATTATTATTATTATTTGGCATACAATAATTTTAGACGTACACGTATTTTGTCAACCAAGTTTAACCAAATCATTTATTTTTATAATAAATAGAAGGTAATTTTGATATCAAATAGAAGATTATTTTTGTTTTTTGATATAGAAATTAATAAATTGATTGGACTTAGTTAGGCAAAATAGATGTACACCTAACATTACCGGCATACATATTATAGTTTTTCATTTATTCGAATATACGTGAATTATATTTAAAGTGAAATAGTATTTGTAGACTATATTTCAAACTCTAAAGGTCAGTTATAAGATCATATTAGATTATAACAAATATATTATGGTTAATTTTAGTGTATATATAATATTTTATTTTTTAAAAATAATAAAAACCACGGTTCATTATACTTTAATTTTGTTTCAACTAATCTACTTAAACTTCAATATATGGTTAAATTCATTAATTAATTTATATAAACTATATTTATTTTTCTGTCAACTCTGAAAAATACATTATTGTTCAAAATTTAATATAAAAGATTAATATCATACTCATATCATGGTAACTAAGTTATTAAAAAAATATAAACAATCAATATTTAATAAATTTTAAATAAAATGTCATTTCATTAATTTAGTTTCTAAAATAATAGACCCACAAAATAGATTTTAATATATTATTGCAATATATATTCACGTGGTATAGACTTAAAAGATCATTAAAAAAAACTAAGAGCAATGAAAAGGCAAAACTTTAAATTACTATATTTTTCTTGATATATAAAAGCTGCAAAAATGACAATAAAGAATTGACTACTAGAGTATTGCCGGTCCATAATAACACATCTTCCTTAGGATGAAGATCCAACGGTTGAAAGGTTAAAATGTGTACCAATCCACAAAACATATTTTAAGCGCACCGATCATCTAAACATGATGCGCGTACTGAATCGGTTCCCTACAAACTAATTTCATCTTCATATTATAGTCACACTTTATAAACAATATAATCAAACTAGTTTTTCTATAAAAAATAAAAAGGTGAAAAGGGTAACAAACTGATTTTCACATGAAAACCAATCATCACATGCCGCTCCACAGAACAGGCAAGCTAGATAAACAAGAGACATCAAACTAAACATACCATGACTAGCAGCTCCACTTAAAGTAACCATTCATTAAATGTAACTATTCATTAAAGCATTCAATGTTTGATTTGAGCTGAATGCCTGCTTACCTTTATCCTAATCGAGGAATTCATCAAAATCTGGTAGAGTTACCACAAGCATGCATGATACATTCACTAACAAAAAGTTTAGCAAGATATTAAATCTGAAAAGAGAACAGCACATCTATAGTGAATCCAACACCAAAGGTCCAAGCATTAGAACCATAAAATACATGAGATGTCTATGGAATTTTCGTCACAGTGACGACAGTGATTCAATAAATCATCCAAAAACCAGGAAAAGGCTTGACACTAGCAGGACACTTAATCGGAATCCTCGTACACTTCTCCATCATCAGATAACTCATCAAATGATCTGATGTCGAGCTGATAACGAAGGATGCCCCCAATGCCACCAAACCCCCTGCAAAATTGTGATCCTTCTTGTGACTTGTTGGTCACGAATTCAAGAGAGCATCCAAATCGTTTGTACTCATTGGCGAACCACTCGAGCAAGGGCATTTTCTCCTGGACCTCCAACTCTGCAGAGGTGGCTGGATCTCGGAAGTTGCTTTGGTCGGTGTCTTGATCCTTGTTCAAGTGCTTTATGACGATCTCACCAGTAGTAGCATTTTTCAGCACATACCTATTAATGTCCAAATTTTCCCATACAATAAGTGTTTCAACTGCCCCCATCTCCAGAGCCTTCAATGTGTCATCAACCCCAAAGACATATTTCCCGGTGTCTTGACTGATCTCCTCAAAATATTTTCCTATCAAGCGTTTCTCTTGAATGAACTTCACATTTGACAAGATCTCTGCAGACAACTCAATGGCTTGATTGAACCCGTTTTCACCACCATATGAAACATCAACCACATTCAATATTTTCGCTTGCAGACGAGGATCAAACATATCGGACTGACTCAGCTCAGTCTTGAAGTCAGCTGAACCGGCAAGTATAAGTCCCGAGACATTAGGCTGACTAGTGGCAGGATTGATGAAGAACTGAGTGGCAAGTTCTGCAGTCTTCCTAACATAATTGTGCCTCTTTTCCATACGAAGACGGGCAAAACGCAAAGCTGACTGCCCTCCTCTACCGTGCTTCTTCGGCAGATCAACAGTAAATTTATGAAGCACCTCACGAGTATTTCCACTTAAAGTCCCGAAAAGGGTTCCATTTCCATCCATAACAATAAAACCAAACTTGTCATCAGATTCTAAAAGTTCATTTAGAGCTTCAGTGTGAAACTTGTTATCACAGAGGTACAGCGATGCATTGATAGGCTTGAATGGTTCAAAATCAATTGTCACCTTCTTTTCCTTGCCATCTTCAGTGACAATGGTTCCAGTGTAGAGGACCAACCCATTTGGAGGAACTTTATTGTAAAGCTTTAGCCTCTGTTGAGCAGAAGTAATGGCTCCCAACACCGACTGGCGGTTCACCCTACTTTTAATATTTGAAGCAGTTCCAAATTCATCGCCCAACATCTTAGTGACACGAGATATTTGATCACGAGGAGGCATGATTAGAGAAATCATGCTGGTACCATTGCCTCTTGCAGCTTCCAAAGCTTTAATCAATTTCTTGATCTTCCATATCTCAATGTTCTTGTCTGATT
>JASCZI010272027.1:26989-84174 GCA_036250425.1 Stylosanthes scabra
AGAAGCATCCTCACAGACTTTCCGCAGTGTAGAAGCACAAGCATTCGAGGATAGAGGCTCTGAAATCCCTATAGCAAGAAATAATCTGAAAGTAGAAAGTTTGCATCAGAACATAACATATGAATACCAATAATGACCAATCAGCAATTAGTCAACCAAGTTCAGCATAGTTATTCTAAGTATAATACAAATGATAAATCTTTATCAGATATATCTATCCAACCCAAATGAGCATTTAATAGAAAATTAAAAATAATCACGAGAAAAGATCATCTATTCCATTAAAGATGCATACTACAAGAAAGTGGAGATTCTCAATACTCACAACAAGGGCCTAAAATTTTCCTTAAAAGCAGATATCCACTTAGAATAGGAACTAACCACCTCCGCTAGAGATCTGTATACCTAAAATGAAATTACACCTTTAGATGGACAAGGAAATAAGAAACATCACTTAGAAACAAACGCCAATGAGGAAATGTGATGAAATTCTTATAGAACCCACAATGCAGATGAAGCCCTTCAATCCATCCGGCGGCTTTGTAGACAACATGGTCACAATCTGCATGACCACAGAGAAATCAAAACTCTGGCCATCCTGTATTATCACATCAGCAGCCTGAAACAAAGGATGAATTACCATAAATAAAATGGGTAGAGCAGCATTAGGTTATGGCCATTAAAGGTTTAAGAGTGTATTAGCTCTCAATATCCCAATACCACAGTGGACCAACAATACTTTCTGACCCTAAAGAACAAGGCCAGGTAGACAGATAAGACTTTGCTACAGAAAGGGACAATCACCACAGGAATAGGAACTGAAGTGTTATAAAAGGAAAAATGCAAAACTAAAAGAAGACAAACATTATGCTATGCAAACATTATACTCAATTTCTCAGTTCTTTGTTTTCCTGCATGCCAGATCAATAGACTCAATGCTGTCATTAAGATGCCAATAAGGTATCTCAATTGAAAGCAGCAAGTGGCACTCACAGCATTAAGAGCAAACAGCTTGCTTTCCACTTCCTTCCAAGGGATTGGCAGATTTGGAGATGCCCACCCAGCAATAAAGAGCTGCAAGTTCAACATACCCAAACTGAGAAATCAGATAAACTGATAACAAAATTGACATGATCTACCAATGATCAAGTAACTGTCTAATGTTTGAGATATTTGTGAAAGCATATGATTCACATTTAAATCAACCAAAACCACTGGATAATAGAATATCTCCCACTCAAAAATCATATAAAAAAAATTTCCTGGTAATAATTAGCGAAAATTTCCTAAGTATTATACCGTGCTGCTCAGAAAAGGAGTTAGGAGATGAGCTAAATAGTAAAACCTTAGAATATTTTATAAACTAATCACCAGAATGTATGAATGACATTGACTTCCTTGGCTTTCTAAGAATTTCATTTTGATAAGCTATCAATGAAAACAAGTTTCACATAGATATTTGATAGGAATGTTGGAAGAATAACACCGCAAAAGCTAGCCATTGAAATAGAAAAGCCCACGGCCATAAATCCATACAGCAGAATCCCTAAAAACTCAATGAGACTATCAAAAATACCTTTTGTATAAATATGGGAGACCCTAAAAGGTGACATATATCCACGAAAAGTTCTACTAGATTCATCCTAAAATGGACAAGACCATCAGGAAACTCAATCACTCTTCTGTCATCATTGTAAGTAGAATCATCCACCTGCCAAGTACCAAAAGAAAAAGAAAGAAACTTGAAACTTCCAAGAGATTCCATCATTACAGTCAAGAAGCAATATTAAAAAAGGATTATCAAAGAGGAGAGAAAAAAAACAAAAAAACAAAAACGAGAGGGGAAAAAAGCAGTGTAGCTGTCTTCTTGAATAAAAGCTATTTTATGCACACAAAAAAACAATACATAAGTGAACATTTGTTTCATATGTAGTGTATTAGATTAAAACTTAAATGGAACACATAACCGATTGTTAATTTTGCATAATTTTATTGAATTTAAATTTTTCCTATTATAATCTAGCCAGAAAAAAAAGGTCAACTATTATTAGCATAAACCTATTATGAGTCATACAGGCAAAAGTATGGTAAAATGCTACATCCAATAGTCTTCAATCTGAAATATCAACTAGAACAGTAAAACAAAGACTTCAGAGTTTGCAAACTTCTTTCATGCTATTTAAGAAATGAAAGAGTTTCAAGCTTCTTCTGAAAGTAGTTTCTACCATCAGCACAAGTTTGTCAGGAATACCCCTTAACTGGAACACATGGAACTGTCTTAAGGGTGCATGGAAAGTCAAATATTTTACTGCTATAATATGTTGATCCATTCTTCAAAAAGGTGCTACCTCCTTTTCGGCAAAACTCACCAGAAGGGATTGTACCTCTTCAAGGGTTATTTTTAAGGCCTTTTACCACCTAGAGAAAAAGATCCACTCCTCCTGTTCTAACTGCTTCCCGCAATTGGATTTACTCTGGTAGCAAATATTGGGAATATGCCTATATTAATCTAATAATCTCAAATACTAGAGAGTATTGAGAATATCATTAATTTAATGAAGAATATTATGGCCTCAATTAGTCATGTTGTTGTGGAAGCAATTCTTACTATTTCTGATTTGTCATATTCATAACGTGTTTAATTGTCTTTAGTAATCTGTAGTAAGAATTTATAACGTTTGGTTTCCCTAAACCCTGTACTCACATTCAATCTTTTATTTTCCTTAATCTTGAATTCATAATTCGTCAACAGCCTCTAAGTTTCTGAGACCAAGTCCTCAGTCAAGCAATGGCTATATGTTTATGCTATGAGGGATCAACTAAACCCAACTTCCTTTTTCTGGGTTAAAAACATACACAAAATATGGTTCCTGCTTGCACTATGATATATTTAAATTCAGCTTCAAGAGTCACATCCAACGTGACTCCAATCACTGAGAAGTAGAGAGTACTTTCAATTTACAATACCAATCCCATCAAGATAAACCAAAAATCATAAAGCAACATCAAACCCCTATCCTACGTGCCTACCTGTGCAGTGCTGCTAAAAAAAGAGGTCAGAGAAGAAACAATGCATTAATCAAGGCACATAATGGATAATACAAACAGACTGAGAATAAACCTGAGATCGCAACAACAATGAATCAAGTAATGCTGAGAAGACAGGTGAAAAAGTTTCCTTCGCATGTTTCCTGTGTTTTGCACCATCCTCAGCAAGGCAAAGAATATAACTTGCAAGAGAGGACCTGAAACAAGATTTATCACACTCAAGCTGAATGTACCAAGACATTGTCTTTAAAGGTAAGGAAGATTGCATGAAAGGATAAAAGAAAAGATCTTTTGGGAAGGGGGCTTAAACTAAAGAAGCTCAAGTGTACAGAAAGGATTTTAAATCTATGTGCATTTCAGGATTCATACACAAGACAACAAGACTGAAATCCTGTAATCTCTCTCATACACAGATACATAACAATGACTGAAAATTCAGCTTACGACAAGTCAACTAGGTCGAAACAGAAACATGATTGATTATGTCAACATTATAGAGAAAATGAAGAAGCTATACATAACCAAATAATCTCAATCGGAAAATACTCCAAATACTATAGTGAATAAACAGCTGCAAGAAACTCTACCACAGTACAAAAGAGGAAAAAAAGAAGAGAGAACAGAGAGACAATTAACAAATATCAGACATTCATACATACAACAATTGACGAGTACTCGAGTAGAGACAGGCATCTACATAAACAAATTGTGAAGCTTGCTGAAAATGGCATTACCAAAACTGCAGTGTCGAGTCTGCAATCTCCCAATCTTCACATGGAAATGCCACGCAGCTGCTATCATATTCAGTAGTTTAATCACAATCCGAAACCAAGTATCTAAAATAAGGTGCTTTATGCAAGTAAGCTTTTTAGAAATATGCAAAACTCTGACAACATGGGAAAGTACCTCTGAAAGTTCCCAATTACAATTATTACCAAATATATGTGACCTTTATATGGCTAGATTCTAATGGAAAAGAATCTTATGTGCAATACAGTATAGAAGTCACATTCAATAATTTTGTTGGGTGGAAGTTCATTAAAAATATAAATAAAAATCTTTGATTCTTTGGCAACCAAATGATCAGAAAGGACAATAGCAATAAAGAAATCTGAATAAATTGTTGTGATTCACCTCAGGAGTGCATCTGCCAATGCAAGGGCATCTGCGCTTGCTTCTACTATAAGGGATGGAGCCTAGCATACATTCAACAAGTATGACGAGTTAAATGAGACATGCAAGAGCATACAATACTAGAAAAAATCAATAAACAAGAGCAACCACAAGCAACTCAGCTACTATCATAACAGTAAACAAAAAGTTAAATCAAGGATCACCAGAAGACAGAAGTAAATAGTTGCTTTCTCAGTGTAATTTCAACAGGCAACAAATAGAAGGTATACATAACAAGGATTCAGAAATCCAACGGAACTCAAATGAGTGAAATTACTGTTCATTACTTACAGCCTGCCCAATTTCTGACAACAAGCATGCAAGGCCCCCAATTATTTTCAAGTCTCCCCTAGTAAGAGCTGGAAGGAGAAGTACTTCCTTTAGATAATGTACTCTGCATAACAGACCTTGAGGCACTCCCTACAGAAAGCCCAAGTCAAATTATCAAATTCAATATATCACACATCCTCAGAGACACCATACATAAAGATTAAAATTAATGAACTACAAATATAACTTTCACTTAGAAAACAGAAATAGAAGATTTAGTTACATGTGCAACGTAACAGACCTTGCAATTATGATAGTAACAATCCACTGCTTCTGTCGGCCATTTTCACATATGGCAAAAATTGAACAGTGGCAACCAAATTTTGAAATACAACTAGAAAAAATGAAAGGTAAGCCAGTCGAAAGAGTTTAACATGCCAAAGAGGGAAAAAAAATTAATAATCAGCTGACTTCAATTATACTAGCGCTGTTAGGTTTGTAAAACTAATAGGTAACCAAAACATAAGTGTTCACAGAGACCAAAAATGCATATGCAATCAAATGCTCAAAGTGAAAAGGTTTAAAACCAAATTACATAGCTCAATGCCTTTGGTCACACTAGACAATGCAACTAGTCTCTAAGTGGGATAGCCAAGCTACCAATTAATGCTACAAAGGATTCTTCTGTTCTTGATCAAGTTCGTATGTGAATTCCTCAATTTGAAGTCTACCCTAGACCTGTTTCCCTGACTCTGATTCACTCATTATTTCAATTTTGAAGAATTTGGGATGGAAGACTTCACACGCCACAAATCAACTTCGACAGACATAAGGCTCACAGACTTGAGCTCAGTTCCTTGGCTGTTTAATAGAGTAAGCTAAGGATGAGCTCTAGAAGACTCTGGAAATCAACTAAGGCATGACAACCCCCCCCAAAAAAAAAAGAAAAAAGACACACACACAGAGAGAGAGAGAGAGAGAGAGAGAGAGATAAAAAGCATGCAATTAAGTTGAACAGATCAAGACTCAAGAATAAGCAGCATCAAAGTGGACAACCATACCTCATGTCTACTCACAAGTTCAATAAGTACTTCAACGGCCAAATCAAATGATGAAGGTACCTACACAGAGAAAGTGGAAATTAATCAATTATGAGTAGTAACGAATACTCCATCTCAAGAAACAACTGCACAAGAACTGGATACCTGCAATGAGTTGAAAACAAAATTTAGAAGTGGGTGAGCTGGCAATGTTCCCTGGGAAATCTCTGAGAAGCATCCTGCTCTAACCTGAATACAAGGAGGACATACTGTGGAATAATGTAAAATGATAACAGAACATCTGATAGAGCTTCAATAGATGAATATCTAAAGCAGAAAATGTCTTCTCCAGCAAACAAAACCAAGGAGAATTGTGCTCATAAAGTGAACCACCTTAGGAGCGTGCCCATAGCAAAAATCAAATGAGTTAATATAACTGTGTAACTATGTAAGTACGTACCCAGCTCAATAAACAACGCAAAATTTTCCGATTTCTTTCATGCTGTTGCACAGAACCATCAGAACTTAGTTCAGATTGTTGCAGCAAGAAATCAAGAACCATAGGCGTATGCGATAGAAGCTGCAAGACAACCATAATAGAGTGTATAAAAATGGAAGGAACAGTGAGACTGTGAGAGAAAGGGCATATGGAACCAAATGAAACATGCAAACATATCAAAGCAGAAGTTCCCAAACCTCTTGTGTATAGTGACTTTTCTGTAATGAACTAATTTTAGAATCAGGTCGTTCATTATCAACAACTTCCTCTGGCAGGACAGTGAGCATCTCCAGGACAGCGATGTTGCCGCCATCCTGGCTCTGCAGATTCTGGAGACTGTAAAAAAGCTGCTGAATTGGGTTTCCATGCGCAACAACTTGAAGAACAAGAGCAGAGAGTGCAAGACAAATCTGCGTCAAAAGCTGTCATGGCAAAAACAAAGAGCCAATCAAAATCAAATACCTTTATCATGAATCAATCTACAAGACCACTGAATTTCTTCCATCATATCAACTCCCCATAAGCAGTGGTGTGTCTAAAAAATAAAAATACCTGGGGAGGTCCGGTACTGAATCTCCTAACAGCAACAAGAAGGGCATTTAACAAAGCATCCTTAGCTTCTAATTGCAGTAGATAACCTTCATTTTGTATCTGTAATATGAAACATATAACAACAATAACTAGCTTAAGTTGAAGCATCAGCTGTTATATTTTTGCAGATTATTTTTTCATCAACAAAACAGCATAAAAAAGAAAGAAAACAAACAACAAATATAAATTTGTGCTTTACAAAATGGGGAATTTGGTTTTGGCAGCCAGGGACCACTAAATCCATCACAAAAAAATTTTAAACAGTCCAAACTTAGCCCTTGTTAGTCTTGAAAGCAATATTTATAGAAAAAAAAAAATTTTAAGAGTTTGGAACTTCAATCCTTCTACAAGTTTGACACCTAGAAATCACATAAGCTTCTCTCACATGATTTTGACAGAATTACAGTAGCTGACAAAATCCATAAAACTCAAAACCCTTTTTTTTTCTAATTAACTAACACAAAGTGTCACACACAAACATAAATGAATGTGTCTCCCCAACAGCTCAAGTAGTATTGTTACACAGTAAACATAACTGCAACAGTTCCGATTATCTCAACGCCCTTATAAACAAGAAGCGCAAGGTGCACTTCACAAATGGAAAAAGACGTAAACGACATGCGCGTGTGTGAGACGCACAAGAAACAACAACCAAAATCATCACACTTCACTCGAGAGTCCACAGTCCACACAAACCCTAAGGGCACAGCATAATCATCATAAGCAGAATAAGCATGCGAAAAGAAACTTGAATTATAAGGATCATAAACCGAATGCAATCAAATCAAGTCTCCATCCCCACTTAAGTGAACTACGAGAGAGAGAGAGAAGGTGGAACCTTGCGTTTGAGAATCTGAGCAGCGAAGAATTCCACCTCGAAATTGGAGGGGAGAGGGTTGTGGCGGCGATCGGCGGTGAGGATGGCGGTGGCAACTTCCCAGGCGGCGTGGGTTTGCTGGAACTGAACGAGCCATTGATTCGCTGCGACGCGGTTGCACGATTGGGTATCGTGGTTCAGCACATGGACAGCTTCAGCTACCTTCATTGCAAGTTCCATTCGCTCGCCCCTCTTTTTTTCTTTTTCTTTTTTTAAAAAAAAAAAAGAATAATAAAAGGAATTTTTAATAATATCAGAAATTAGGAAAAAGGAGAAAGGGAGAATGATGGTGATGATGAAGGGAGGGAGCGACGCCTGGAAAATTGAAAGGGAATCTGATGGGGAAGTGTTAGCCGTTGTTTTAGGGGTTCATCGGACGGCTATGGTTGGTGTTGTGGGCTACGAATGAATGAAGCAGTGAGTGTGTGCGAGTGAGGGTTTGGGTGTGTTCCTCTGCGACCCAACATACGCCACACGCCAATTGATGTTTTCTCTCTCTTAATCGTAACTTGTCTCAAAGCCAAAGGGCTTTTTTATTGTTTTCTAGAACAGCCATTGGTCCTCGAATCCTCTCCAATCCCCCGCTCTTCGATGGGTGAGGACCCTTACTCCGCTCAAATTTTGGACCTTTTAATAATATCTCTTTAAAGGCTAGCTTTGGAAGAGAGATTAACACTTAGAGATTATTATATTTAGTTTAAAATTTATTAAAAGATAAATATTGAAAAATAAAAATTAAATTAAGTCAAAGAAGGAGGAATGAAAACTAATATTAAAAACTTCAATTTTGCATGAGCGTCCTTCGAAGTATTGAAAATATTAGAATTTTTTGGATTGACTGTTCAACAAACACAATATTAAATCTCAATCTCAATTAGGGCCGTCAAAATGGGTCAAATTTGTCGGGCCAGTCCGTTTATCCATCTAAACGAACGGGCTTTTGTTTCTGAACTTGGACCGTTTAAAATTCGTGATTAAACGGGCTAGTCCGCGGGCTAAACGGGCTGGCCCGTTTATTTAATTTATTTTAAAATTTTTTAAAAGATAGCATTTTTCCTATATTTTACCTTACTCGATCCGAAAACCCGACCCATCGACGAAAAATTTTATTTTTTTATATGATTTTTTCGCTAAAAAAATATATTTTTTTGTCAAAAGTAATTTTTTTAAATTAAAAATTAAAAATTTTATTTATTTTTTAAAAAAATAATAAATTAATTAATTAAACGGGCCAGCCCGTCTATCCGTCAGGCTGGCCATAAATGGGCCGGGCTAGAAAATTTCTAGCCCGTATAAAACAAGGTTAAACGAACTGGGCCTAAATGGGTCAGGCCCGCCCATTTGACAGCCCTAATCTCAATACCAATATCAGTAACTAAACGCTACATAAAAGTGTTTTGTGTTAGTTTAGTTGTTAATTTACTGTAGTTTCTTCGAAATTTTAATTATATTTGTATATATATTATATTAAATTTTATAATTAAACCTCTCATGTAATAAAATATTTTAGAGAAAATTTAGGTATAATATTTTTTTAACAATAATTAATCAATAACTGGTCAACAAAAAAAAAAAACCAACAATATCTTGAGAATGCCATAAATAATTGATTATCCAAAGAAAAACAAGTGATCATTCAAATAGAAGAAAAGCAAATAATCATTTAAATAGAAGAAAGTGATCATCCGAAATAATTTTTATTCAAACCAAAACCACCAACAGAACCTTAGATAGAGTCTCAAGTCATCATCTTCAATGCGATCATGTGATCATTTATTGTGTTTGAAACAATCTTTTTACATTATACAAAAGAGTCCATTCTTTAACTATTAGTTTCTTGTCAAAGTTGTTGGTTTAGTTTCTAAGATCATCATCAAAGAAAAATTGATGGAAGCACCACCGTTAGGCTGCGTTTGGTGATAAGATTGAGACTAAGACTTAAAGACTAGGGCTGAGAGACAGAGACTAAATTAGGTTTATGTATTGTGTTTAATTTAAAATATATTTGACTAAGTTATGATGAAGACTAAAATAATAAAATTACTAAAATATCCCAAAAATAAAGCCAAATAAACCCTTATCCTATTAACATATTTCTCCTTTCTCCATTGACAACCTATACAAGCTTCAACATTTCAATCTTTTCAACAAATATATGAAAATTAAATTATAACAGCAACTTAATATAATTTTAACCATTTTAATATTTCAACAATCAGCAATTCAATACATAGATTTTCCCTCTCTCTTCTATTGCTTCTTTTTAACAAAATCAATTCCAATTTTTTTTTTATGAAACCAAACACCAAGAACCAAATAGGTGGGTGTTGAAACAAAGCACAACATCAATTCCGAATTTAATATCAAATAAACAAAAGTTCTTTAATTTCATCTAATTGAATATAAGACATATAGATTTAAAAAAATAATTAAAAAAATTGAATCTGGATAGAAAAAAATTAATTAACAGAAGAGTGGACCAATGGCACCTGCAAAGAGGACAAAGAATCGGCGAAGATAACATGGTGGGAGACACGAACGGCAAAACGCCATGAAGGAGGGTGAGATTCATGAAGAGTGCAAAAGAACATGGTGAGAAGGCTTGACACAAGGACGATGGTGCAAGGACCACGCCGGTGAAGGAACGACGACGCTGGTGGAGGGACAACAAAGATGAGGCTGGCCGACTGGATGGTGGTTTCTTTCCACATGGACGAGAGGGAGTGAATAAAGAGTATTGGTTAGAAATTTAAAAGTAAAGGGAGGGCATATTAGGAAAGAAATGTTATTAAAATTTCAGTCTTAGTTCTAGTCTTCCAGTCCCTCCTAACTGGAGGAACTGAAAATACGGGAATTTTGGGGACTGAAACTAAAATTTTAGTTCCAGTCCCTGTGTAATAAACATAATACTGAGTCCCAATCTCCCATTCTCCCAGTCTGAGTCCCAGTCCCAATCTCCCTTACCAAACACTACCATAGGGATTTACTACATAAACAAGGGGCCACCATTGATAGGTTGGTCAATATGCAGCTATTCATGATGAGAAAAAGGAAAATTACATGAGAAAGTTATATTGAACCTTCCAGCAGCGTTCTTGTTATTCCATGTTGGATACGCATCCATTGTTGGAGAAGAAGTAAGGCTGTGTTTGGAAGAAAGACTGAGAGATTGGACTGAGAGACTGAGACTGAAAGACTGAGACTAAATTAGGTTTGTGTATTGTGTTTAGTGTAAAATGTACAATATTGAGTTACAATTAATCTAGGTGTACACCTCTTTTTGCCATCCAAGTCCATCCAAGTGAAAAACGAACAGAAATTTATATATACAACGAACATGTTTTTATAGTTGACACGAACAGGTTTAAAACATGTTTGTTTACTTTTAAATTCTTTGTTCGTTCTAGTAATAATATTTTGTTCGTTTTTTACTTGGATGACTTAGATGGCAAAAAGAGATGTACATTTAGCATGACTGATTGAGTTATATAAAGGCTAAAATAATTAAAATTACTAAAATACCCTTTAACCTTACTCCCATCATCATCATCCCCTTCCTCCACACCTCCCTCCCGCCCAAACCATGATATCCCAAACCAGTCATAGTCAAATCCAATTAAATCAGATTCATCAAAGAACAATTCAAATAAACTTAATCAATTCACAATTCTCAATTCCCAAAATCTTATATTAAATGAGCAACATATATTAACAAAAAAAAAAGGTCACACCCCATACAAAAAATCTAAAAACATCAGAAATAATCAAACACATAAATAACAATAATCAAAATAAGCAAGCCTTATTCCATTGTAAGATCTTGTTGCCATCACATATGACTTTACTCTTAGTTCAATTTATTTCTGAGGCACCTTAAGTATTTTTTTTAGGTTAAGAAACAAAGACAGAGTACATATGAAACAACAAGAAGCTCACCGAACTCCAATCTCAGTGACAGGAGCCAACCATGAGCTAGCTACAGGAGCAACTAAAACTTACATTTGAATAATAATAAATTAAAACAAGAAAACATGAATACACCTGATGTTCCATATCACATTTCCTCCACTGAAGCTATTGTTGCGCATTCATGTTCTCCATCTTCCTCATTTCTCATTCCTTATACCATGTTGCTACCCCGATTAATTAAACGATAAAAGGGAAGAAACAGAGGCAGTGCCAGAAAATAGGATCGGAAGAAGAAGAAAAGCGTCATGATTGGTTTGATGGAGGCGACCTCGAGACTAGAAGAAGAGGAGGCGGCAACGTCGTGACTAGTATGGTGGAGGCGACAGAGAAGAAGAGGCGAATTCCTCTGGAGAAGAAGAGAGAAACAGTAATGGGGGATTGGGGAAGAGAGAGTAAAGAACGTGAGCCCTAATTATAGGGCTAGAGTTGGGATTTCATAAATTGTGTGAGGGTATTTGGGGAAAGAAATGTTATTAAAATTTTAGTCACAGTCCCGGTCTCTCAGTTTTCCAATCCCTTCTAATTGGAGGTACTGAAAATACTGAAAATTTAGGTACTGAAACTGAAAATTTAGTTCCAGTCTCTATCCAACAAACACAATACTGAGTTTCAGTCTCCCAGTCTCAATTCCAGCATTAGTTACCAAACGCAGCCTAAAGAGATCTGAACTTGTAAGTACAGAATCGTAAACCATGGCTAACTAATAAAGGCGATGTCGATCGGCGTGTTGGCTCTTTCTTTTTTGTGCATTTTGCCTCTTGCTGTTACTACCATTTTTATTATTTATTAGTCTATAATTTATTGTTGGTTATTATTGTTAGATAATCATTGACAACCTAGCATAATTGAATATTTTAAAATATTCAACTATACGTCAAAAAAATACATAAAATTCAATTACAAAGAATATTTTAAAATAGAAATAGAGATAAGTTTGTATCTTTTTATTTATAATTCTACACAAAATGTATTGCAGCACAAAAAGATATCAATCAATCTATGCTTCTTCTCTGATTAAATTCGAAGACTTTTAAATACGGTGTCAAAAATGGTCCAAACTCGTTTGGTCAATCAATTTATTTATCTAAATGGTGGATTTATTCGTCCAAACCCATTTATCTATCTAAATTCGATCTTTTGCTCCTTTTATTTTTTTTAAATAATCTTTTTTTATATTTTTTCTTATCCAATCCGAAATTTTAATTTACCCACTAAAATTGTTTTTAAAGAATTTTTGCTAAAAAAAATTTTTTTTCAAATTTTTTTCAGTTAAAATTTATTTATTTTTTGTTTATTTTGTAGCACAATTCAACAAAAGTCCCTTAAATAAACACAAAATCTTACTAAAAGCACATTCTCCAAGTGCTCAAGCATAGTCAGGTTCCACTAAACCAAATTTCAATGCAATAAGCGCATTTCCTACAAATAAGTCAAGGACTCAAGGCACAATCGCAACTTCAATAGAGGTGTGTGAACTGTTTCCCCTACATTATGTTTGGATGGAGGGTGGAAAACTACCAGCATGTTTGGAAACTTTTAATGATATGGAATTGAATTGAATTCCATTAAGAATTGAATTGAATTTCGGTGTTTGGAGTAAATTAATAAAAGTACAGAATTGAATTGAATTTCAGTGTTTGAAATGGTTATGAATTGAATTGAAATGTTATATTTGGACAAATTTATCCTCTATTAAAATTATATTTACTACTTCAATGTTATCACTCTCCAATAGAAAATGGTATAGTCCAACTTGCACAAGTCATAATTTGTCCCCATTCATTTCTAACAATGACACCTACCCCACCATTATTATTAATACTTGTAGGAACTGCAACATTTACTTTCAAAAAGAGTGGGCATTTCCAAATTTCCTTCAATTGGGGATGGGGATGTGGATGTGGGTTAGATTGCTCTCTTCTCACTCTGGTTTTCTCTTGAGCTCTCCAGTGCTCCTCAAAATTACACGCTGCCTTCTCCAATATTTCATCAATAGGAAGGCTATTCTCTTCGAAGAGGAGCAGCAACTTGAAGAAGAATATCAGAAGACACGATGGGAGAAGAAAAGCAATATGAAGAAGAAGGGTTGTTCCGTTGCTGCTGCTGCTATAAGGTAAAGTAGCTAACTGAAACTGGATGTTGGGTTACGCTAAGGTTCATGGGTAGCTGCATTTCTTCAAGACCCAAAGTTGATAACTCAGTCAATGGCACCACCTCAATAGTTCTACAATAAGGAAGAATTACTCAACGGGGTGGGAGAAGAGAAGATACCCAGCCAAACCCAGCAAATGCCCCCAAAATTGCAGAACTGAGGAAGAAGGGAAGTATAAGGGTATTATTGAAATCTCATGTTAATGGAATTCCAACGAAATAACTATTCCAAATCGGAGGTGTTTACCTTGGAATTGGTTTTGAGGAAAACCAACGGAATTGAATTCAATTCTATCACGTTCATTTACTTAATAATGGTTCCAAACACTGGAATTGAATTCAATTCCCATGGGAATTGAATTCCGTATGGTTTCCAAACAGGCTGTACAGGAAAGACTATGAGAAGAAAGAAAATAAGAGAAAAGAAAATAAAAAGAAAAATGGATTGTTTATGTGTTGTTTAGATGAAAAGAAAATAAATAAAGAGAAAATATTTTGTTGTTTGGATAGAAAAAAAAAGTGAGAAGAGAGAAAATTATAATAGAATAAAATTACTTTAATATCCTTCTTTATGTTTTAAATTATAATTTATTTATATGTTAATATATTTAAATCAATTTTTTCTACTAAAGACACTTTTAATTTTACTTCCAAGATTTTGATATACTATTATGTTAATTAAATAATTAAATGAAGTATTTTTTACTTGGATGAAAAGAGAAAATAAAAAAAATTAAAAGGAAACAAAAGTAAGAATAGAAAATAATGAGAAATTATATTTCCTTTCGTATTGTTTTGATGAATATGAAATAGGAGAGAGAATAAGTAAAGAAAAGATTATTAATAGTATAAAAAAAGGGGATAAGTGGTGTTTTAGTCACAAAGGTTTAGGGTCAAAATTTGATTGGTCCCAAACCTTTTTTTTAATCAATTTGATCCATAAGGTTTCTTTTATTTTTAATCATCATTTTTACCATTTTGCTCTTAACCCTAACACTCATTTTCATATTCTTCTTTTCTTCCCATGTTCTCAGTCGTCATGTCTCTCATCCCTCTCCCAACTTCATCTTCACTGCTACTATTTCACCCCCTCCCTCTTCCCCCCACTGCCACCGCCATTGCCACTGTCCTCCTCCTCTCCGCATCCCCATGGTCGATGCCTCTCTCCCTCTTCGCATCGCCATGTGGCTGATTCCATGGCCGTCGAACTCGCACCGAAAGATCTCACGGAAGGGGTCACAGTTGTAGCAGACGTGGTGAATTTATGAAACTCATGGATGTATTTTTTGTTTTCAGATTTATTTCCTCTTTCCCTCCCATTAATTCTGTTTTTCTCTATTGTTTTCTATCCTAAGCTTATTAAGATATGCATTGAGATTTTCTTGCCCTAGATCGGAGTTTCCCTTCTGCCTTGCATTTGCATCTTTTTAAATATGTTTTCAGGTGATTGATGTGGAAGTGATTTTCAGTTGTATGAGCACAATTCTTTTTACATGTATAGATGATGGTTGTTTTGTTTTCTTTTTTTCAGTGAGCACAATCATTGAAGTCATCGTTTCTCTTGGATTCACCAACAACCCTTTGTTTGATATGAAATGAAATTGAAATTGAAAAATTTTTCATTGAGCACAACCCCTTTTTGAATAAGCACAGTTTTTTTTATTCACCATTGCTCATTGTTTGATATGAAATGAAATTGAAATCATTTATTGATTATACTATATGTTATATTTAATTTGGATTTGAATTTTGTGGTTGTTGATTGAAGATACCATAATGATAAATTTGAAAGGAAATGGAGGAAGGAAAATTTGGCGGTGGTAGTGGTGGTGGAGAAAGGGTGAAAGGGGAGGATAATAATAAATCTGAAAGGAAATGGAGGAAGACAAATTTGGTGGTGGTGGTGGTAGAGAAATATTGAAAAGGAAGGGGTAATTTTGTCCAAAAGGATGATTTTAAAAATAAAAGAAACCTTATGGATCAAATTGTTTAAAAAAAAAGGTTTGGGACCAATCAGATTTTGACCATAAACTTTTATGACTAAAACACCACTTATCCCTATAAAAAATTACTAGTATATAAAATGACATTTCAATTCAATTTAAAAACAATAATGCTACACATCCAAATATTTACTCCAACCAAGTCCAACTAAGCAAAAACTAACAACTCCCACATCAGGAACGTGAAAACACGCGTTTCCTTCTCCTTCTTCTCCTCTCGTTGATGCAGCTTCTTCGTCTTCTTCTTCTTCGTTTTTGCAGCCACCACCACTGTCGTCGTCGCTGCAACCACCACTGTCGTCGTCGCTACAGACGCCACCGTCTCATTGCCTCCGCCATCATTGTCTAGCTATCGTCTGCTTCTTCTTCCTCTTCTTCGTCGTCTTCTTCTTCCTCTTCTTCGTCCTCTTCTTCTTCCTTCTCATCATCCTCCTCCATTATTACATTGTTACTGTTGTTGGTGTTGTTGTTGATGATGAAAAATTGAATTGAATATTCTAAGAAAACAAAAATGAATTTTGAATGAAAACAGAAACGGATTTTACATGAAAAACAGAAACGGATTTTTATCGAAAACAGAAACGAAATTTACATGAAAATAGAAACAGAATTTATATGAAAATAGAAACAGATTTGGTGATGAACCCACGCCTGGGCATGGTCTTGTTTATGCCTAGGCGTGACTTTGGGTCACGAAAACAGAAACAGAATTTACATGAAAACATAAACGGAATTTATATGAAAACAGAAACGGATTTGCTTTTCTTTTCTTCTTCTTCCTCCTCCTCCTCCAATTTTTCTTCCTTCTTCTTCTTCCTCTTCTCTGCATTCCTCCTCATCCTCCTCCTCCTCTTTCTTTGTGTTTTTTTTCCTATTTTTCTCCAATTTCAATGTTGTTATTATCATCATCATTATCTTCTTCTTCTTCTTCTTCTTCTTCTTCTCATTGTCACCATCGCCATTGTCATCGCCGTCGTCGCTGCTATCGCCATCGTCGTTGCTGTTGCTGCTACCTTTGTCGTTGATGTCGTCGTTGCCATCGTCATTGTCGTCTTCTTCCCATGCAGAGGAAAAGAAAAAAAAACGCTAATAGAAAAGGGAGAAAGGCGCGTGGAGGAGAAAAGCTTGGTTGGACTTGGTTGGTTAAAATGCTTGGTTGTGTATAATTATTGATTTAAAAATTATATAAAATAATTTTTTAATAAATGGTAATTCTTGATTATTATTTTTAGGGCAAGTTACCCAAATAAATGAAATGGGGATAAAAATGACCAAATTGTCCTAAACCATATCTATGTAATCTTTGGAATGGTCCAATGGATCACAAAATATATATGATCCGAAACTCTTCCACGGATTTTGTGTCATTTCATTTTACAGATTCTTGGGAGGGACGCCACCGATTCTGTACACAAATCAAAAATAAAAAGTGCATGTGTCAGAGATGAGAGAAGCAGAAAAAGATGAAAAGAAAGAATGAGAGAGGATGATAGAATCAAGAAAACAAAAAAGAAAAATAGAAAAAAAACCACTCAATAAGAAGAAAAATGAAACAAGAAGAGAAGAAAAAAATTGAAAAAAATATAAATATTAATTATTATATAATTCATTTTATCAAATATTGTTAACTAATTTATGAAAATTAAAAAAATATTATATTTTTTCTTGATTAAAATAGTAATAGAAAAATATTAATGATAAAAAATAGCCATTTGAGATATATTTAATAAAAATATCACATTAATAAGAATATTATACAAAATGGTTAACTAATGAGAGTATTATTTTTTGAATTGTGATAGAGAGACATAACTCATAAGTTTAATTATAGACTTAATACCTAAAACTCTAAAAAATTCAATCATAAATGTTATTTAAAAAAATAATAAAAATATAAAATATAAAACTTTCTCTATATAAAAATTAAGAGGATAATTAAATTTATCGTTAGGCCTCCAAACTTTTTTATATTATTTTTTATCATTAATATTTTTTATTACTATTTTTATTAAAAAATATAATATTTTTATCAATTTTCATAAATTAATTAATCATATTTAATAAAATAAATTATTTGATAATTAATATTTATATTTTTTCTGATTAAGCGTGACTTTCTTTTATTTTTCTTGATTCTCTCATTCTCAGTGTCATTCTTTCTCATTCTTTCTTTTCATCTTTTTTTGCCCTTCTTCTCTCTCACACACATGCACTTTTTTATTTTTGATTTGTGTACAGAATCCGTGAAAAGGTTCCACAGATCATATATATTTTATGATTTATTAAACCCTTCCACAGATTACATAGATATATTTTAGGACAAATTGATCCAACTTTTTTCATTAGAACAATTTGATCATTTTTATCCCTATTTCATTTATTTGGGTAACTTACCCTTATTTTTACTTTCTTGTATTTAATATTTAATCTTGTTTATGTATTCATTTATTCATTTTATTTATACAACTTATAATAATAATAATAATAATAATAATAATAATAATAATAATAATAATAATAATAATAATAATAATAATAAGATGACACCCAAAAAAAACTTTAAATAATGATAGAATTTATTTGAAATTACATATTAAAGGGTATAAATGAAATTTTAATTGTTTTCCCTTCATTTTGAGGAAAAAATTTTCAAATAAATTAAAACAAATTTTTATTTCCTATAAAAAATAAAGTACACTTTATATACAAAGATTCAATATTTTTTTTGGAGTTTTCATCAAATTTACTTGTTAATATGGCTGAGAAGTAAGTTCTTATTTCAATCGAGCGAACTTGTTTCTCTTTTTTAACATTTAAAGCAAATTCGCCCGCTAATTAAGCAAACTTCATCCAATTTATAATCTACGGGCTACTGATGGTCGAACATGAGATGTAATGGATGAATGAGAACTTTTTACTTTCTTCTCACCTCCTTTGGTATCACGTAAGTTTTCATCCTTATTCTATCTATTTTGCTTTCATTTATTATTTATTTATTTAGTTTTTTGTTGTCTATTTATTTATCTAGTTAGTTTTGATTTGTTTATTTATTTTAGTAGTTTTGTTTTATTTAGATAGTTTTGGTAAATTTATTTGGTTTAGTTAGTTATTTATTTAAGTTATTTAATTTAAAAAATAATTATTTATTAATCTATATTAGTGTAATTAATTCATATTAGTTTACATTTACATCATGTTATTAATTTATTTAATGTGAATAAAAATTATATTTAGTTTAAAATAAATAGATAGTATATTAAAAATTTTTGTGCATAATAATTTGTTGAGCCAATATATTTTTTAAAATTTTATTTATAAGTTGATATTAATATAATTAATTTGTTTTATTAGTTTTGCTTGTGAGTCGCGTATAAATAGTTATATTAAAAATAAATAAATAGAGAGAGAAGACTCAGGAAACTTACCTATGCCAAAGGTGAGGAAAAAGTAAAAGCTTTTACTCATTATTAATGTTGCTGTCACTCATGTTTGCTCATCTATTGCTGACAGAATAAAAATGCAATGAAGTTCGCCTCATTACGTTTCATTAAAGGGCGAACTTGCTTCGAATTTTAAAAAAAAAAAGCAAGTTTGCCCAATTGAAATAAGAACTTGCTTTTGTGCCATATAAATAGGCGAACTTGGTAAAAATTATGAAAATAAAAATTAGATATGTGTATATAAAGTGTGTTTTATTTTTTATAAGAAATAAAGATTTGTTTTAATTTATTTTGAAAAATTTTCCTTCATTTTCAGGTCATGAGTGGAGAAAAAATGTATGAGGTGCGTCCCATGTACTTTTTTTCTTTTTCTTTCATTTTCTTTCCATAACCAAACAATGGAAAATAGCATTTTTTTTTAAATTTTCTCATATTCTATTTTCTTTCTTTTCATTTACCATTGAACCAAACATAGTGTTAGGCTGCATTTGATTGGTGTCTACAGTGAGACATAAACACTAAAGACATGAACACAAATTGTTAGGGTATATGTCTTATGTTTGTCAATACAATGAATAAGAAGCAATAAAATTATGAAAAGTCTTTATTGTCCTCATAATAAATAGGTTTTTTTAAGAAAAGAAAAAAAAAATCACTCACCACCTATCCCCACCATTGATTTAGCATCAACCTTCAAGCACACTTCATTGTAAACAAATAACTAAAAATAACTAATAAGGAGATTCATTATTTTACCAATTACTTTTTAAAAAAGGGCCTATCAACCACGATAAACAAAAAAAATTAAATAACAAATGAAGTATCATATTTTGGGGCACAATATAAATTGAAGAAAGAGGAAAAGTGAAAGATAATGGAGGAGGAAGGCAACAATGGTAAAGGTTGAGATGAAACCAAGACCACGACAGAGCTACCAGACAAGTGACAAGGGAAGTGTGACTGAGGTGTGCAACGAGAAGTAAACCTGCCCATTGACAGTGAACCGGTCAGTGGGTGCCTATTGGAGTTCGATACACTGATGTCCGATGGTGCTAGGAGACCACGTTGGGAGTGATTTGAGGATCTATTTGGCGAGTTGCCCCCGCCAGAGCATAGAAACGCATGTACGATGACTTTTACATGGTTCACCACCCGAGGTGCTCCCTGAGGATGCCAGCGAGGACTAGGTCATTAGGTATGTACGAGCGTATATTATGATGCTGCTTTCGACTGCCCTATTCTGGGATAAGATTGTAACTAGAGTTCCCCTCAGATGGCTCCCCTCTGTTGATTGTGTCGACTACCTTGGGGGATATAGTTGGGTTCTGCTGCTCTTGGCCGACTATACAGGAATCTTTCCCAAGTACCTAACAGGAACATGGTCTTCGTGGCAGGCCTATTGCAACTCCTACAGAGCTGGATCTTTTAGCGTTTTCCTACACTGAAGCCACACAACTTTGACAACTTCATTTTTTCGTTGGTATTGAGGTAACAAGCTAAAATTTAATTTTGTATACATTTTCTGCTTAAGTATAAGTTATCTTAGTTTATTGTTTTGTGGAAACAATGGCTTGTGTAGGTGGTCGCGGTATTTGCCAACTTCCGACGAGAAGGTGCTGAGGGTGCTCAAGTATAAGAGGATGCTCAATAGGATAACTGTTCGTGAGGTTTGTTAATGTTGTAATGAATACTTCTTTTTTCTTATATTAATTAACATGTATTGTTTCTTGTATGTTCATTTACTAATTTAGTTGTTCTTACAGTTTGTGTGGCTCTCGTACAGGACACCTACGGTGGGGGCCATAGTCCATCCGGATATATGGCAGGACGATGATAGGATACTCTGGACATCTATAATTCCCCTTATCTACTTCAGATAAATAGAGTGACACCAGGTTAGGGGTGTCAAACGGGCCTAAACCCGTCGGGCCGACCCGCTTAGCCCGTCAAAAAAGGTGGCCGTTAGAGAGGCAGAGAGGTCGTGTATTGAGTGGAGATAGGGCACCATCACAATAGATTCAGGGTGGAGCTAGCTCCGTTCAGGCCCCTCATGCGGGCCCTAGTACGCAGAACGAGGTTCCTTCTACGCCTCAAAGTCAGCAAGGTGTCAGCACACCCATATTCAGCTATCCGTTGCAGGCATTCATGGCAGGACTTAGTAGCTCAGGTTCCAGGTGATGGTGGACGAGATATTACATGTTGATGATGCATAGAGGCCCTCCATCCTGCACTTTCATGGCTCTGGGTGGCACCCCTCAGCATATATGTCGGATCCATCCTGGGGGATGCCATTGCCTGCACCTACGCATGTATCAACTCCACCCCCGTCACCCACATATGGAGAGCATGATGATCAGGCACCAGCACGAGTAAGGGGCCGTTGGATTCCTCATCGAAGTGGCTGTGGCACAGAGGGCACATTTAGATCATTATTGTCACGTCATATGATAGTTGTTTCCGACATGTTGCCCTATTTTTTTTTATTCTGCTTATCAACGTATGGACATATTTATGTATATGTTATTCCTATTATGGACATATGTTTCTATCTCGGTTAGGTGTGTTAAAAAAAATTGGTTAAACTAAACTGGATTGAAACTGAAATGAAAAACTGATTTTTTTAAATAAAATAACCAAACCGAAACTACAGTTTTTTTTTATTTATAAAAATCAATTTATTTAAAATCAATTTTTTATAGTTCAGTTTGGTTTTAAAAAAAAAATTCAAAATTTAAATTCTCTATTACTACCATTACCAAAAAGTAGCAACTTTTAATTTTTTTTCTCTTTTAATGAAAAAGTAGAACTTGTCTAGTACCATAATTCAAGCAATGGATTTAGTAAGCATATATCGTATCACTTTAAAAGAATGACAATTAAAATATGTCATTTGGAGAACTCATTAAATACAGATTTAATATTATTATTTTAACGTTATAATTTAACTTGAGAAATAACACAATATACGTATCATTTCTTTCATTATTCATTTTTTTATTATTTGTTTAATAAATTTCCAATTATTTTTTATCAATTTGACAGAAAAAAGAATTCAAATCAGTTCAACATAAATTCTTTTTTCAATTATTTACAATGTCTAATTTTTTTCTAATTCAAATACTTAAAATTCTCAATCATCTCATCGTCAAAATCTTAATTTTTTTACAATAAAGTTTTTTCCAATTCAATGAATAAAAATTCAAATGTTCAGCTCATTTTTTAATTTTAGCTAATTTGTATATTTTTTTTCTCAAACAATCAAACTCCATGATTTTAAAAATTGGAAGAGAGAGGAAGAGGAAAAAGAATGAGAGAGGGGAAGAGAGAAGGGAGGAGAGAGTGTGTGGTTTTCACATTATAAAAACTTAATATATATAATAAAAACTGATTTTATATATGAAAAATTACTTTTAGCCTAAAAAAACCGTTTAAACTGATTTAATTTAAAACACCATATTATAAACTGATTTTAAATCAGTTTGGTTTAGTTTTAGTTTAACTTCGATAAAAACTGAACTACGAACATCTCTAATTTCAATATTGTTTACTGCGTATATGTTACTATTAATTAAACTAAACATCTCATATAACATATAAGATACTTACAACACATAAAACAAAATTTTGTTTAGAATTTGTGACAGGATGTCACATATTTCTAGTGATTTAATATTTGTTCAGAATCCATGCAGGATGTAATGGATTCTATAAAGCTAAAGACCCAACCGTGAATTTTATAGAAATATGATTTTCGATGTAATCTGATCGTTAAATGAGAAATGCTGTAATATTTATATCTATACCAATATATAAATCTATACCAATATATAAAGGGAATAAGGAGTTTTGGTGTCCAATTCTTTCTTCCTATTTTAACCCTATAATATTAAATATAACTACTGAGCCAAAACAAAATAATAAAAGCCTACATCGGTAAATTCAATCAATCCATATTTATAAAAGATGGACAATTTTTAAGTATGGTTATATTATTATTTCTCTGCTATTAGACTAGAGCAGTTTTATGCAATTATTGTTATTTCAACTGCTTCGTATATTTAGTTTGTACCCACTTATACCATTATTATTTTCCTGCATTTTCATTTTGATTCTTCTTCATTTATCAGTATCTTTTTTCTGCATTTTCATTTTCATTGTTCTCATTTTTTACCCATTTTTATTGACATGGATTTTCACTAAAAAATTCAGAGTATAACTACAACAAAATAAAAGCATCAACACCAAACTCTTGAAGAAGCGATCTCAGCCATATGGTTGAGTAACAATATTATACAAGAGCAGTTCATTGTGCGATTTTTATTTACATTGTTTCTAGAGACTCTCTTCTTCGATACTATTTTCTCTTCTATCCACATTCGAAACTTTGTATTTTATATAATGCAATGTAAATTTTAATTTTTTTGGTTTAAGTATTATTTTATTTAATTGAGAATTATTATTTTTTTTATTATATTTTTTTGCATTTTCATTTTGATTTTTCTTCATTTATCATTATCATTTTTCTGTATTTCCATTTTCATTGTTCTCGTTTTTTTATCCATTTTTATTGACATGGATTTTCACTAAAAAATTTGCAGAGTACAACTACAATAAAATAAAAGAATCAACACCAAACTCTTGAGGAAGCAATCTCAGTCATATGGTTGAGTAACAATAGTATACAGAACAGTTCATGATGCGGTTTTTATTTACATTGTTTCTGCTATCCTAATGGAGACTCTCTTCTTCGACATTATTTTCTCTTCTACCCACGTTCGAAACTTTGTGTCTTATATAATGCAATGTAAGTTTTAATTTTTTTGGTTTATTTTTTAAGTATTATTTATTTAATTGAGAATTATTATTTATTTTATTTTGTTTTTCATTATCATTTTCCTACATTTTCATTTTTATTCTTCTTCATTTATCATTATTATTTTTCTGCATTTTCATTTTCATTATTTTCATTTTTTTACCTATTTTTATTAACATGGATTTTCACTAAAATATTTGCAAGTACAACTACAATAAAATAAAAGTATCAACACCAAATTCTTGAAGAAGCAATCTCGGTCATATGATTGAGTAACAATATTACACCGAGTAGTTCGTGATGCAGTTTTTATTTACAGTTTCTACTATCCTAATAGAGACTCTCTTTTTTCACACCATTTTCTTTTTTATCCATGTTTGAAACATTGTGTTTTAAATAATGCAATGTAAATTTTAACTTTTTGATTTACTTTTTAAGAATTATTTTATTTAATTGAGAATTATTCATGGAGGCAAGTTGGATCCAAAAATAAAAGATAAAAAACGGATTATAGAGAATAATTACCTTTATATGTTCATGTATATGTATATATAATTATGGATTTAAGTTTTGTTCATAATTTAAATGCATATGTGTTCTGATCTAATTTATATAGATTTTAAATAAATATTATCAAGATGTGAAAATGAATAATTTATATGTGTTTTGATCTAATTTTAGCCACCATAGTTTCTCCATAATTTTCTATCTTTAATCTTTATTATTATGAAAATGACAAATAAAATAAGTACATAGAAAGTAGATGGATATCTCTATATTGTGCAAAATAATACTAATTTACAAAGTTTTATAATTATCTGTATAAAATTTTTCAACTTTCAATGTACTCACATTGAGTACATAAACAATATCACCCACTAACTATCAGATAAAACTCTGATTTTAATTAATAGTAATAAGTATAATAAGTTTGAATTTGGACAATTTAATTTACGTCAAGTAAATAAGGATATTGACATTTTTCTTTTTTATTTTTGGTGAAAATTTATTTTCGTACTTTACCTTGATTTGTTAAACCAAAAAATGTTAATATCATCTAACTTTGATTTTTAAGTCACAGGTTAAGTGAAAAAATGTGGATTTTTGTGAAAATGATCATTCATAAAGTATTTATTTAATATAAGTAGTTAAGTTTATAGCTTGACTTATATTTATAGGGATATAGATAATTCACATAGAAGTTTTAAGATTTTTTATTTATTTATTTATAAAGTGATATTCACTTTTAATTTATTGCTAACCAAATAAATATGAATTGATTTATTTTTTTATTTGCTTGGCTTATTAATTAGTAAATTAGAGATATAAAAATATTTATTTTGATTTTTAAAACTTAATTTTAATTTAACAACTAAAATAAGAAGTAATTCCAACAAAAAATTTTATAATTATTGTCAAATGAACAATGTATGACATGTTTCAAGATAAAATAATATATAATATAGATAATAAAAGAATATCTATTCTAAAAGACTTTGGTCATCGGTATATATATTCACAATTTAAAATTATTTAAACATATCATTTAAATAAAAATAAAATTTTTTAATAAATTATTGATATAGTAAATGAAAATATTTTAATAGTATATACTATTGTTTATAGGTTTTCTTATATAAATATAATTAAATCAGTATTTGCAACAATAAATAAACCTGTGCATATTTATTTTTTTACATTACCTATGTAGTGCCGCTAGATTTAACCGCGTCGCAGATTCCCGTGAGTGCCGTTGGGTGTTGCAGCGTTACCATGCACCGTTGTCAGCGTTGGTTCGTCATTCGAGGGAGAAGGGGTGCCGCCAGGTGTACACGCATCACTAGGCCGAATGGTTAACGCCGAGACATACCGCAACACCAGGCCAATGGAGTGCCTCTAGGTGTTACCGCGGCACTGGGCCAATTGGGTGACTCCACAAAACCCAACGACACTCTTGTAGTCGAACACCTATATATATGGCAGCGTGATTCACTTCTCAGCGCCCCATTTCCTTTATTTCCCCTATTGTGTGTTTTTTTTTGTAAGAAGTAGCTTCTTTGTTTCAAATAAAAAAAAATTTCAAGAGAGTAAGATGGCGGGTCAAGGAAGGAGTCAAATGATACGGGATCCAGACATCAACAGACTGGACGAGAGTCACCATATCGCGGGGGCAGAAGGATTTCAGGTTAGTGATATTGAATTAGTTAAATATATTGTTTAGTGTTTCGTGTAGTTGGAATGGTTAATGTATGAATGGTGTAATCTTAAGTTGAGTATTAGGTGATTATTTGAAATGTTTTAATATAGAAGTAGCATTGATTATGATTAAAGCATATAATATAGGATATGCCATAGACCCTAATGCGTAACAGTAGCTTGCAATTTTTTTTTAAATGATAAGAAAGTTAGTTAGATAACATGTATAGGCAATGTATTATGATTATTTGGATTGAGTTGAACATGTGGTAGCCTAGATGTTGATGACGTATGAGGATTTGCTAAGAAACTATCTCATTACCAACCTTTTTTATTAAAATAATTTAATAACAGGGAATAATAGGCAATTAATAATGGGGAATGATCGATGAAATTTTTAACGGTGATAGTCCTTCTGCACATCCGTCGGTTTAAATTTTGTCGTAACCATCCCCAGTAAAGTGTCATGGCTGAAATATGTCCCCTCCTCCTGCAGACAAGCAGTGGCTAAATATTTGGAAGCTTTGATGCTATTTATCAAAATGTAGTGCATTAGGAAATACGTTATAATTGTAAAAAATGTAATGGCTCAATATTATCATGGAAGCTATGATGTAATATATGTATGATGTTATTTGCAATAAATATAGTAAATTATGAGTTTATTTTTTTGGTTATTTTTTTTGCCATTTCTTGTTACTGTTCGCGTTGTTATGGCCTAAAAATTTTAATTGTTTTGTATGATGATGTAAGTCGCCATTGTGTTATTTTTTTAATGTTATTCATTTAATGTCTAATTTCACTTTGTATAATTGTGTTAACAACAGACTCTTCGGTGCCTAACGCCTCGCGGGGTTGTACCTAGCATGTGACCGCCGGAATGTCTGGTTGAGTATATTCAGGACGCCGGTTTCGCAGGCCCGCTACAGTTCCGCAAGTTCGAGTACGATACATCGGTGTTGTCTACATTGGTTGAAAGGTGGAGACCAGATACACATAGTTTCCATCTCCCATGGGGCGAGTGCACGATCACACTACATGTATTAAGGTTTAATTTTTATGAACAGTTAATCAATGTAGAAATTTATGGTTTGAACTGAGATTAATTGCGCAATGTACCCAGGATATTGCATACCACCTTGGCCTTCGCACGGATGGAGACCCTATTAGTGGTTGCGTCAGGGATTTTGCGGAGTGGTACGGCCAAGGTACCTGGCAGATAGCGCAGGATTATCTTGGGTCACATCCCCCACCTGGTGATAGTAAGAAGAATTATGCTGGGGTGAAGATGAGTTAGCTGAGGGATCGAGTTAGAGCAACCCCGTCGGGCGCTTCCCCGGAAGTGTTGAAGCAGTACGCGCGTTGCTACATTATGATGATGATCGGAGGAGGGCTGTTCCCTGACAAGACCAACAACATTGTTTCGTTGAGGTGGGTCCCACTGCTACGGAACTTTGAGACCTGCAGGAGGTTGTCGTGGGGTTCTGCCGTGCTCTGTTGGACTTACCAGGCTTTGTGCATTACGAGCAGGCGCGAGACGTCGGAGATCAGCGGATGCCTACCGTTGATCTACTCTTGGATCTACCAGAGATTCCCTAGCCTATGTCCACCCGGCAGAGACATTATAGTCTTTCCCCTAGTTGCTAGGTTCGTTATCGGTGGTGTTAACTAGTTTTTGCCCAATTTATTTTGATCTCTTCATATCTCACGAGTTATGTATGGTTTTAATGTGCAGCTTGAACGGTTTACCCCATGCTTCTCGGGACACGCATACGCGAAGGATGTTGGAGATCAGATATGATCTAGAGCGAATCGGGTGCGATGAGGTACGTTTATTTAAAATGCGTTGAATGCGATATTAATCTTTCGTGGAATCTGTAAATGCCCAACTAACCCCTTTGCCAATGTTTGTTTCAGTTCGTCTGGACTCCGTACACTTTACCCGCATGGTGAGACATCGAACCCGATTGGGTTCGTGAGGATGGCGAGGTTGAGACATGGCGAGCGGTAGTTCCAATTTTGCTCTTCATGTTCGTGAGGTTTCACCACACGGACCGCGTGAAGCGGCAGTTCGGTAGTGAGCAGGCCATTCCTGAGGATCCGATGAATATGGATGGGTTCTTGACTGCGACAGCAAGGGGCGATGATAAATGATGGCCCAATGAGTTGAGTCACTGGTATGACATGTGGAACAACCGCCGATCCATTGTGCATCATATTTGGGTAGTTCACACTCGGCACATCGGCTGGCCAACTCAGGAATACATGGAATGGTGGGAGAGGTCTTGTAGACGTCGGTACTTGTCCGTAGATCCTGTTCTTCATGATCCATGGGGCGTGCAGTTACCAGATGATGTTCCTCCTGCTACGACACAGCCGAGAGATGATCTGGTCCTTCCGCAAGATGCTCCTGCTCGTGGAAGACGTGCCCGGCAACAACGACCTGATGTCCGGAGAAAAGGTAAAGGGGTTGCTAGCTCTAGCCAGTCGCAGGATCAGCCGGGTGGGGACGATGTCAACGAGGAGGCTGAGTACCGTCTACTGGAGGATATACCCGAGGGTGGAGATGTGCATGACCAGGGCGCGGCGAACGCCACGGTCCACGAGTCAGATGCTGATTTCTTTTCTGGCGCGGATCTAGAGTTGGCGAGGTGGGCCCTGCAGGGTGACGGTTCTGGGCCAGGATCCGCCCCACGTGCATCAGGTTTTCAGGTTGCCGAACCACTGTCGGATATGTATGAGGTGTTTACGTGCAGCGAACAGATGATGGATCAGCTTGCCCAAGAGTTTGTCGCCGCCCGTTCCGCCGATGAGCCGGTATATAGACCAGAGCCACCCATTCATCCGCATTATGATCCAGATCAGCCGGTGCAGGGTTTTTAGTATTATCAGCCATCACCTCATCCGTTCCAGCATCCATCGCCGCACCAGCAACCAGCAGTATATGCATCCATCGCCGCACCAGCAGTATATGTATCCATCACCTCAGCCTCAGTCCTTCCACCAGTTATCACCACAGATGCAATATCCGCAGTACATGCATTATTCACCTCAGCCGGGGTTTTCACATCAGATACCATATCACACATCGTCTCCTCATCCCCAGTACCACCAGAGTTCGACACAGAGTTGATGCACTCAGACAGGTTTGTCGTCATGTGCCCCCAACGTCAACCACCGTCGACATGCTTCATCCACAGATCCCTGCGGAAACTCAAAGCCTGTGCATGCATCTCAACCGAGTGCGCCTGCAGAGCCTCCATGTAGTGCTTGGCACCTTTCACCGAAGCACTATAAGCAGCATTGGTCATCAACTCTTTCCCTCGCGTGTTTCTAAACCGCGACATGAAGTTCGCCCCCATGTGCCTTATGCAGTACGCGTGATGTGCTCTCAGGGGGGCCCAACCATTCCTCTCGTCATTCAATGCGGCTCGAATAGCATTAGACTTGTCAGAAATGACCATGATACCATCCTGGGGAGTGACATGCCTTCGACAGGAAGAAGGACCAAGACTCGGCCGTCTCGGATTCAACAAGTGCGAACGCAATTGGCAGGATATTGTCATTCCCGTCCTGCGCAACCGCTATCAACAAAACCCCGCCGTATTTCCCATAAAGGTAGTCCCGTCAATGGAGATGAAATTCTTGCAGTGCTTGAATGCTTCGATGCAAGGAGGAAAGGACCAGAAAACTTTATCGAACTGTTGTGACTCATGATCCAGCAAGCTCCCATTGTAATACGGAACCGTTTCAAACTCCGCCACCGTGCCCGGCAAAAACACCTGAAATGCTTGTACTAGCCGCGGGATCCTATCGTACGACTCCTCCCACTGCCCATACAAGATAGCCATGGCCTTCTTCTTAGCCATCCACACTTTGCGATAAAAAGGCTTAAAATGATAACCTTACTGGATAGCACTCTGCAGAACAGGCACAGAGACAGATGGACTTGTCTTAACCATCGGCAGAATGACGGCGGACATGAGCCTACTATCCAGCTGTGAGTGGTCAGCCAACATTGTCGGAGCAATACAAGTGTGGGCGCCTCCAAACTTGCGAACCTCCCTGCGACAACCGCATCATTACTTGCGATGGATATTAAATGAAGCGGAACACAAAGATAATATCGAATAGAAATGGACTTACCAGTAACCAAGGTTATGCCTCAAAGCAACCCGAATGCGCCACGAACGTCCATCTTCCGCATGCTTGCATCGGCAATGATATTTGGTTTTATCCGACTCAATAACCCTATACTCAGCATTCCTCCGAATGCTATAGTTCTTAGCCGCAGTTTGAACCGCATCCCGGTTGTGCATCATATGACCGACTCGGAGTTCTGCCCCACCGTCCGTGTTATAATCGTTGCACATACCCGACTTCAACAAATCATCACATGCCCCTTCCTCGTCTAGGTCAAGCTACTGAAAAAAGCTTGGCACGTCCTCTAGCCGCGGAATTGGAGGCAGTGCAGGAAGGACATAATGAGATCATCCAGGTCCTGCCGTCTCAGGGATGCTGACGCACCCGCTCCGGGCGGGGACTTTCGTTCGTTGTAGTTCGGAAAGCCCCTTATCCCTTGCGGACGGCGTCGGGAACATTTTAAAAGAGGTGTCACAGGGTGCAACCAAAATACCGAGTAGGACTCGGGTCGTTCTGCTCAGGAAGCGAAAGGGAAAATCTGTTTTTGATTGGGGTTGGTTGGAGTTGAGTTTGGTTGAAAGTAGTTCGCAGGTTGAAAGCAGTTGAAAGCAATTAAAAGCAGTTGAAAGTAGTAAATGAGCTGATAATAAAAGGAGTGTTCCAGCCATGAGTTGAAATACGATGTATCACTATCATTGCTGCTATGTCCTAGATCGATTAGACACCCCCTAAGAGGAACCTCCGCTATATCCGAACTAACTAGCTGTGTGGCAAACGAACCCACAGTTCCGGGTTCAACTCAATTTGGAGCAGGTGTTGCTTGGAGTTCGTGTCTCAGCCCCCGGCTCCCAAGAATAACCCACTATCACCGGTACAATCCTGCTGTCACCAGGACCTCTTGTGCGTTAGCGAAATATGGAGCCTCTGATCTATGCCCAGGGCTGACAAACTTTATAGGATCCCCGCTATCACCGGGTCAGACCTGCTATCACCAGGTTCCCAAGCACTTGTGCCATGCTGCCGTGGCGAACCTCGTACGGTCAAGAAACTGCCACTATGCTAGCAGGGGTGTAGGGTGTATAGCTTTACGGGATTGACCCGTTCCTCTAGCGTGATCTTTATGGGGACTTGCAGCTCCGGTCATTTGCACATTTCACCTCACAGCCGAGACATTATAGGACTCTACTCACTAATTCCGAAAATCATAAAAGCGAGAAAATAAATTGGCAGCATAACAGTATGTAAAATCGCGGTTTGTAAGAAATAAAACGGACAGAATAACAGTAAAGTAAATTGATTGAAATTGAAGTTCGATAGAGTAACAGTAAAATAAACAAACAAGCAATAAAAATAAAAAAGTCTGGCTAGTGACGTGCTCATCATTAAATAGCCACACCAACTAGTGCACGAATTTATCATTGCGCTGCCGCCGTAGGAAGCGATATCCGACTTTTCTTATCTCTGTAAATCCGCCTCTGAGGTGGTGCAAGAAAACCTGCACTAACACCGCCATGATGCTCATATCCTGATGTTGAAAGACCACCGGTGAGTCTGATTGGAACCAGACTCCGTCTTGCCGCTCATGTATCACGACGTTTGGGTGCAATCTGATAATTAAGGGTTGCTCCATCAAAAAATAAAACTTGGAAGCAACAAAAAAAATTAGTTCGCTTGTATGGGATGGAATGACATGTTGCTGTCCAAACTCCTGCTTTTATAGGTGTTTTCGTCAACTAGTGCTGCTGCAACTTTCCATGTCTACATTCCACTCCAGTGCCGCGGGAACACTCAGAGTCACAAGTTTACACCAATGCCGCAGCAACATCCAGAGAGATTGCATCAAACCGGTGCCGCGACATGATGCAGCGTCTTCAGTATGCTCCAGTGCCGTGTGTACAGTCAGCGGCATCCTCCTCTCTTCGAGTCACGCGAGGTCGCGGCACTGGTTCGCCTAACCTTCTCCAGTGCCTCTGCAAGACACAGTGGCATTCGGTTCTTACAGTCCCTCAGGTTCTCCCAGCGGCACCACACACGGGACACAAAAAAATAAATATGCAAGAATTTATTTAGAGTAAATATGAATTTAATTATATTTATATAAAAAAACCATTGTTTATATAGTAAGATTTTTAAGCATATATATTATTTTAAGTGAAAACTTTAAAACCTAACTTCCTCCCCCACTTTTCTCCTTCTTTGAATCACATGCCACCGCGAAAAAGAAAAAAATACTTCCCCATTTTATTATAATGAAATTTTATGTCTTAGAAAATATTAATTTTTTTTTATCAATTATGTTTTAAAATTTGCAAATTACTAAATTCTCCGATCTATGCCTAATTAGTTATTTATAATGGACAAACCTCTTCGCTACACTCGAGAATTTATGACAACTCTTTATTTATTTTTTCTTCTTTTAAGAAAATTTAATTCTACACGTTTTAATGGTCTACTAAATGAAAATTCTAATAAAAAAAATATTAATGTCTTCATAAAAATATTTTTATAGTTAATAAATTTCACAGTTTTTCAAGGCTCAAAACAAATTGGATAAATCAATGTATGATGAAGTATTTCATATTTTTATTCAGTACACATTTCTAAATCAGATGTTTCACTTATTTGTTATTTATATATTTCATAAATAAAAAATATTTTTGAAAAGAAGTATTGTTTTTCTCTCTCCCATCTTCTCGCTCCTCCTTCCACCACCGTTTTCGGCCCATCATCACCAACAGATCACTGAATCCACAACCACGTTCAACCCCATCTCTCAAATCACCCATCATTTCTCAAGCTTTCTCCTTTACTTGAAGGCGCCAATACCGCTGAGATTTGCCTCCATAACGGCCGACCTGCTACTTTTATTCCTCAAAGGTTTCAACTTTCAACCCAACCACTCTTCTTCTTCTTCTTCTTGTCGTCGGAGGTCGCGTCCTTCAGGATCTTCTTCGCCTTGGTTTTCTCTGCCGGTGCCTTCTCCGCATGGCTTCTTCTCCGCCGGTTTCTTTCTCTGCTCCGCAGATGTGCTTGTGTCATCCTGTTCCTGCTGGTTTTCAAATACGAAGGTGAGCTCTCTCTTTTTCAAATCTGAGTCAAGGCTGAACGTCAATGTCGCGACGATCCTTCCTGCTTGGGTCTCTGCATCTGCCAGAGCCTTACTGCCAACTACTCCTTCTTCATCTGCAGATGTGAAGCTGTCTCACCATTCTTTCTTTGTCTCTAATTTTAATTTCAATTTTTGGATCTAACTAATTTGAAGATTATTTGGATTTATATTTAAAATTTTTATGATTCTGGCTTCTATACATTCTGTTATGTTGTATTTTTCTTTTTGGTGTTTTGTTGAGTTTGAATGCAGATGAATGTTGGAGCAGAATTTCGGCATTTATCAAGAAGTTCTCGAAGACTCTCACATCTCAGTTTCAAAATTTTTTTGTGAGATTGTAGTTTATTGAATAAAAATATTTCATAAAAAAATAACCATATGACATTTTTTTTCATTTTTTTAAGGAAAACGAAAGCTTCGTCAAATTTAGATTTATATTTTGCCATGCCACTTAAAAGAGAAGAATACAAAGATGAAATTCTATAATATTTAAATATAATTCAATTTCTCTGTAAATAAATAATATGTATTTAATACCATGTTTAATTTTTAAAATAAAAAAGATATTATGACCATTATTAACTTTTACATTATGCATGCTATTTTTATAGATATATGTTTAGTGAGTTTCATTTCATAGATAATACTTTTGAAAGTATTTTTTCATAAATTCTTTTGTTTCGGTCACAAGATTTGTATACATAATGTAATACTATTATTGAAGTGATAAATATTATTCAAATAATAAATTGAACGAGTGAATAATATATTTCTAAAAATTATAATTTATTAATATGCTAAAATAATAGAAAAAATGGCTGAACATGCATGATAATATCTGTGAAGACGCTATATATCATAATTTAAAAGTATTTTGTTGTAAATTTTTTAATTTCAATCACAAAATTGGTACATATACTGTAATGATACTATTAAAATGATAAATACTATTCAAATAACAAATCAGATAAATAATATATTTTTAAAAATTATAATAATTAATATTTTAAAATTAATAAAAAAAGCGGCTGACTGTCGTGTCTATGAGGCCGCTAGTGATAATAAATAGACTGATTTGATTTATTTGGGTAACTTGCTCATTTATTTGTTATTACTATTTTACTCTTATTTGTAATTTTGGTTAATATTATTAATTAATTATTGATTAATATGGTATTTTCTTTTGTTGTTCCGACAAAATTTTCGGAGTACCCGCATAGCTAAACCCTCTCGGTTTCCCAATTCCCAAGCTTCAAAGTTCAAACTACAAAATTTTATACTTGAAAAAACTGAACTCTCACACCGAATCAAAATCAAGATTAGCATCGCAAATCAAATCAAATCCCTACTGAATTCTTTTCTTTTCTGTTACCGTACTTTCCGTCCATCACACACCAAAACATTCTCTCTCTTCCTTCTCTCCACCAAACTTTTCCGGCAACTCACACAGCCGCCGCCACCCATGGATGACTCTCCACCGCCGCCGCCACCCCCACCGCCTCCTATGACCCTGGACGGAGCCGAAAACGACGCCGTTTTCGCCAAGACGCGCGTGCTGAGTCAGCGCGAGGTGACCGTGCGTCGGCACCGGCGAACGAAGCAACTCAAGCGGCTCTACAAAGGGCACTACTGGGCTTTTATGGAAGAGATCAAGTCCAAGTTTAAGGAGTATTATTGGACCTACGGTAAGAGCCCCTTCAAGGAAACCAACGCCGTAAACGACGCTGTCGTTTTCGGCGACGAGAACAACAACGCAAACGGCGGCAACAATAATGGCGTTTTGGGAGTTGGAGGAGACGACGTCGCTCGGTGCGCTTTTGGTGGATGTAAGACTAAGGCTATGGCGCTTACTAGGTACTGTCACGCTCACATACTTTCGGATCCGAAACAGAAGCTCTATCGCGGATGCAGAACCGTCGCTAAAAAGTGAGTTCCATTTTATCACCTCCCCAAGTTTCTTTTTTCCTTGCAATTTTTGCTTTGGTTGATAGGGTTTGTGGTCTGGTGTATCTTGATTATTTTGCACTTGCTGATGATGATGGATTTGGCTCCTCTAATGCGTAGGGTAAATAGAATCCAAAATTTTAACTGTTGAGGGTTAGAACTTAGAAGACTAATTTGAGTGTCAGGCTTGCTCTTCAAGGTATCCTTACCTCGAGCTGTCATTGGTCCAGAGTGTTTCTCTGCCGCAATGAAAAACCATTGATGGTAGATAACAAGAAGTGTGTGATGATTTGCACAATTATTTTCCTTTTTGTTGAAAATGTGCACTTTACCCTCTCTATAGTGCACCTTGACGTGTCAGCATAGTTTTTGAATGCGATTGGCGGCTCATGTCGGAGAGTAAAAGATCTGGCGCAGTCCTATGGCGCATGGCGGTGTGAGAAATGGTGAAAATGTCAAATTGGACTGAAAATACATGTGTATGCACAAAATGCAGAAAAACTGCACATGTAATAGAAATCTAATCATTATAAGTAACTTTCTACTCTTGAAGTATGCAATTAATTCAGCAAATGCAGCAGCAACTTCCAACAAATAAACAAAACACAAAAATATGTAACACATAGAGCTTAAATGCCAACTGTGGCATGGTCAAATACTAAAAACTCAAAAGAAACACCAAAGACATTGTGTCATCATGTCTTTAAATTTAAACTAACAAATGAACTATCTAGATTGACTAGAGAGGAAATGGAAGAGAAATAAAACTGATACAGAGTATTGAACAAGAGGAACAGAAACAGAGTCTTGAAGAGAAGGGAGGGAAGAGTTGGATAAAGGAAAACTGCCTACCTAGAGTGGAGGAGGAGGGCAAACTGGGAGCGGCGTTGATGCTGCGTGGGGTTCTTTCTTGATCCGCAGAGAACCGGCAGAGAGGGAAGAGAGGGGGAGGAGGAGGGTCAACTTGTGGTGGTGCGCAGCGCTGATGCTGTCGGCGTTTCTCTGAGCAGCAAAGAGGGAGGGAGAACGATATAGTGCGAAGAGATTTTTGAAATGAAAAAAACAGCCCTTGTGCAAAAAACTTTTCACCCAGTCCTTCCATTTTCACCATTCACATCTCGGACTGCCATGGTTTTATGGCCATTGCAGCCACCGAGGTTTCCACAGCGCAGCGCTTCCCAAATGGTGCCTGGCCCAAATTCTGCCATGCCATTTCGTCATGGGCGCTATTTTAAAAGAGGCGTTACAATTGCTTAATATGACATAAATGGGTGGTTGATTATTTAGACTGTCTTCCTGAAGGCCTGGATGGTTGCATATTTAGATATAATTAATGATCACCATCTACTTAATTTGTTTGTTTTGGTAATAGCCAAGCTGTAATAGGCGAGCATTTTTAATTTGGAAAATTTTGTTTAGCAAAACACAAAGGCAACTAGTACAAAGTAATACGGATGACGTAAGATGCTTATATATATATATACTGTCTTGATTTCTGTCATTATTGGCTGAAAATACAACTAGTATCATGATTATACCATTATACCAAATTATTTATTATAAATGGTAACACTGTTGGTCAGTTCGTTTTATGCCCACCTCAATCTTACATTCTTACTCAAGTTCTTGGAGAAAGACACGTTATAGCTTCTTTGCTTACTAAATGAATATCTTATTGTGTATTCAGCAGTGTCATATGACACTTGCTTACCAGCTATAGCTATTTTGTGGATTCAAGGCAAACCAAAGAGGAAAAAAAATGAGAATATCCAAGCATTTCACTTTATTGGTCAGCATTGTCTTGCAAATAATTTATTCTTTGGTTACATACAGAAATATCACTATCACTTGAAAAACTCACAACACATCTGTTGACTTTAGTTCCTGATCTAGTTGTGCATCATGGAAGCATAAATGCATAATGTTTCACTTCACCACCTTCTACCACAGTTTTTAGATTCCTGACTGACAACTTCCTCATCACAACATAGGGTGTGTTTTTTGCATTGAGGATTTGGAAAGGAAGGGAGCGCCTCGAAAGGCTTGATGAGTAATTATAAGTCTGATTTTCTATTCAAGTCCTTCCTTCCCTCTCTTCCCCTTCAAGTATTGACTAGTAAACATACCGATTTTTTTTACCCCTACTTGCTTGTTCAACAAGCTATAGGAAGCTTTGTTGTATTTCTTACGATGTCTTAATTTGAAGTCTGTAATGTTAAAATTGACGCATTGTCCTTATCTATTTTCACGTATTATCATATTTCTTTCCTAATTCCTCTTCATAATAATTACCATTTCTCATACAGACAAATTTACTGATTAAGTTTATGGCTATATGCAGTTTGCCAACAGGGCCTTCGTATTGTAATAAGCCAGTATTGAGATCTGTGGTTCCTGCTGCGTGCACAACTCATTACCAATTGGGTGAAAAGTGTCTTCTTCGCGCTGTAAAAAGGGCAGGTTATAATGTCCCAATTAATCGTAAGCCTAATGTGAAGTTACATGTAGTCGTTAATGAATTTGTTCGCCAAATCCAAAATAAACGAAAAGTAGTACTGAAATCAGCTGTATCTAAAGCTGAGACTCAATAAGAAACAAGATTAAGTTTCTTATTGTTTAGAACATGATTGATTGTCTAAAGACATTGCATGGTGAATAGGATGGGCATATTCCTGTATCCGGGAGAAATTGGTTAACGATTTGGTGTTGAAGGATGATCAATAAGAAATGTACTTAGATGTCTGTACATTATAAGTATTCCAGGTATGTCATTATAAATGTTTTTCTTTTCTTGTTTAGTCATATACTTTGACCCTATGAGCAGCATTGGAATATTTCAATTGCTGATTGTTACTAATAATAACAGGATTTTCTTGATGATTGAGAATCCTTTTGTGAATCAATGAGAATTAGAGAATAGTAGCAAGGCATAATTAATTCATTTGATATGTTGAAGTTTTGGGGTTTCCTTAATGACTTATTGATCATTTGAATTGACAATACTGCATTAGATTAGAGACTTTTTACTGTTGCAAGAATGTGAAAATGATAACTTGAAATTGAAAGTTTCAACTGTTCAATTCAGTTTAAAAGCTCTCTTTTTACCAGCTACATGTTCTTAAGCATTAATGGATGGGCTTGACAGTTTTGTTATTTTGGTTCCTGTACTGCAAATGGTCCTAAGCCCTTAAAACATATTAAGAAATATAAGTGGCTGCTAGTTACTTTGATCCAGTTCGATTTCTAAACCTTGAAATGCTGACTTCATCATAAGTGATATGTTGTATATTTAGATACTACTGATATCAAGTACATATGATTGGAGGAAAATACATGAACGCCATTATTTTGATGATAGTCACATTCTAGCAATTATTTTTGTGAGTGCTATTGTGTCATCTTTTCTACAATTATTTTGAGATCTCTCAATTTGTACACAAAGTTAACTGGTTACTTTAAAGGAGTTATATATATATAAGAGCTGTTTTTTAGAAGTAGGTAAACCTGGATGGATACTTTTAATGTTCTTTTTGAGCACACTGCATAAAGTTTTCCTTTTTTATGCACAGCAAAACAGTTAGAAATAGAAATTACAGTTATATACTTAAATCTTGATACCAAACATAAGTTGAAAGGACCAAATAGTCCATGAATTGACTTGTAAGGTTTTTTACTTTTTATTCTTTTACTCTATAACACAAATGGTGCTATCACTACTGGTGTAAACAGAATCTAGAAATAGATGTTCTGGTTTTTGACAATGTTGCAGAGTTCTATAGTCCCGTTCTATTGTTGTAGTAGTTGTAGTAGTAGTAGTTGTGTTGCTCAAGTAGCAAGTGGATTAGGCCAATTTACCTTCGTGTTAGTTGAAAATTTAGTTTAGGTATGTTCATGTTTATGTGGTGGAGTTAGATGCATATGACAAGTGAGTAATGTTATTGATGTGGATTTGACTGGTGGAATTGTGTCTTGCTGTGACCTGAGCCACATTTATGTGTTAACTTGGTACACTAATGAGCTGTGTTTGGCATTCATCATTGAGTTACAAATTTCCAAAATAGGGTGTTAGGTATTGGCAGCAGAAATTTGACCTGTGCCCAGCGCCATATCTTTGGCAAGGTGGGGTTCAGTACTTCAGGGAGAACTGAATCTTGTGGGATAACAAATCCATTAAGGTAGGGAGTAGCTAAATTCCTTTTCTTGGTCTGATGTTTTATGTGAAATAAGCCTAATATTTTCCTAAGTAATCACATTCATCATCATACTGCATGATCCAACTATCTCAAATAACCTATGTGCATCTGTTATAGCATTGCACTATGCCATCCCTTGTTGGTGACTATGTCATTCATCATCTGGTGTTCAATTTCAAGGCCATGATATTTACTTATGAATTTTCCCCAAAAGGACGATAATTATCGTTGTTTAGAATTCACCATTTTGCTGCATTTTGGGTTAAGTAGAACATGGTAGTATTCTGCGAAAAGTTTATCATACTCATGCACTATATGATTTTGAAGTTCTGAACATATTGACTGCATGTGAAGAAGTAATAAATTGGTTTTCTGTCCAAATTTTATGATTCTATTGTCTCTGAGATTTGGTTAATGTGGACCTAGTTAACATTGTATGGTAGCATTTTGAAACTCTTGTACACAAATAGAGGCAATGAGTACATAAATCTATTTGGTAGCTTAGACAGGTATAATGACAACAAAGTTTTTCAATATTCCCAAAAAGTGGGAACAAGGGAGACATGACACTAGGACCAAATATTTCACACTTGTCTTGCTCTCAATCTTCATCTTTGTCCGTGTCTATGTTTGCCTATGTTGTTTCACTGTTTTTATGTGTCCTACGACAGTTACTAAATACTACCTATTAAAGTGATGATCCCTTCTCTAACACTTGTTTAAATGACCTTTTGCTTCTTTCATTCTTGTTTGAAGGGTCTAAATAGTTCTCGTTTTGAGTATTACCTATTATTTTGGATTGACCAAGTATGGTTTCACTTTCTGAAAAACCAATAAACAGGTTCAGTTGAAAAACTAGCCATCCTTCAAGTTTTTCTCAGTGTTAACCCTACCCGCCGAATGCAACACCATGGACGAAGCCTAGACGTGGCTACCGCCTTCACCAATAACCGTCTCCCTCCCCTATTCCTTTAGGATCCTTCCCCCTTTACATCCTATCGTCTCCTTCCCCCGTTTGCACACTCTCACCCTGTGCTTTTCCTCCCTAAACCCCAACCTTCTTTCCTTCTTCCTCTACCCTGTTCATGCACCTCGATGCAGGTGCGCCGCCGTTGCCGAGGTCCATATCCTGTGACCAAGCCGCGATTTGTTGTGCTTGGTTCATTTGGCTCCTTTGGACTGAGGTCTGTGTCGTTGAGCTCTTTGCACTGCCTCTACAACCCGCATTCCTCTAAGCCTTAGGCCCAGTCAGTAATGGTTTGGGAGACTAGCACTACTGCGGTGTCATGGCTAGAGAGTGGAGGTCGATTTCTTCTTTCTTGGGTTTCTCCTTCAGTGATGTCGTGGGGAAGAGATTATGATAACATGGCAACAATGGATAACTTCAAAAGGTTTGAGCAACATTCCTTCTTTGTTTTCGTGGATAATGTGTCGCATAAGGTGAATTTAGAATGGTCGTGGGAAGTTTTTAGCTAAGGGACAGGTTGTGGATGTTCATATTTCAAGAAAATGCAGAAAAATAATCCAAATCAGTTTGATTTTGTGAGATTTGGCTTTAAGAATCATACAACTCTAGCTTAAACGGGTGCCTTCTTGATGGGAGAAGGATTTATGTTTTCAAAGGAAAGTATGGGAGGTGTGGGCGAGAGTCTGGGGATCAGAACAACAAAATCTTGTTAATGGTTTGGAGGAATGTCGAAACCCAAGTACCCTCGAGCTCAGTTGGAAGATCTTTCAAGAACATTTTATTAGGTGAAAAAAAGGGTGTTGGTCCTGCTCTTCAGAATGATGGACCCGAGATGAAAGACCAAGCGGTGGTTGGTGTGGCTAAATGTTACATCGACAATGGAATGATGGAGAAGTTGTGGAGATCTCTTGTTGGAGAGTCAGCTATTCCTCTGAGTAGCGAAATTATTCCGAGCTTTTTTAATGATTGGCACACTTTGGTGGAGGTAAAACCTTTGGGTTCATTTAAGATGGTTTTGACTTTTGATGCAGTTGACAACATGCGCGAGGCTCTGGTTTCTCCTTTCTTGCTAAATATTTTTGGTGAAGTGAGAGCATGGTTCGAGGTGGAAGCTAATAGGTCAAGAATTGCTTGGATTGAGATGTATGGAATGTCGCTCCAAGCTTGGAATATGGATAACTTTAATCGTATAGTAGAGATTTGGGGAACTGTCCTTCATATGGAAGAAGACTCGGTTATGGGTGATTGCTACAACTCAATCAAAGCCATTGTTGATACCACTCGGTTCCTGCTGATTAATGATATCGTGCTCTTGGATTTGAATGGAAAAAACTATGAGGTTTTTGTTAGAGAGATTAGCGTGACAATAGACTCGATCAATAGGGATTTCCCCGCTTTAGTGGTGAAAGCTAGACCATCAAGGGATATGAGGTTGGTTTAAGAATGGAAGAAGATAAACAGAATGAATAGAATAGTAAATGAAGATATTGATGAGTTGCAAGTAAGCATGTCCCAAGAATTGGGGATGCAAGAATTGGAGATTTGCAACAAAGAGGTGAATTCTTTTTATACAAAATGCTTGTATGATGATAGATGTTCTGTGGTCATTAAAGAGACTCATTTGGTCTTTAAGCGAGGCCCTATACTGTTATACATGATATCATCAAGGATAATGAATTAAGCACAGATCTTTCTTTATCTACTGGCTTCAAAGACGATATATTGGTTAAAAGATTGGCTGATAACTTTAATGGCCATAAGGAGGACTTGAGTTATCAACAAACACATGCAGAAAATGGTTTAGCGAGGGAAGAAAAAAGAAAAAAAGCGAAAGATGCGGAAGTATAAAGCAGGATATGTGAAGAAACCTTTTGTGAGAGGGGACTATCGCACCACAAAGCATGAGTCACTAAGGAAGAAAAACGAAGTTAGTAAGGGTGACAGAGCAAGAAAAAGAAGAGTAGAAACTTGTGTCTCTAAGGTTCCAACAACATCTAAGATCGAGGAGGATGATGTTAGTGATGAGATTGGGGAAAATTCAGAGAAGGAAGGGGTTAAAGCCTGGAATTTGGAAGTTGTGTTAGGGCTAAAATGCAATGATGAACATGAGACTATCAACTTTCTACATAAAGATTTGAAAGGAAAGAAAAACTCAAATGACAATTAATCACATATAAAAGAAGAGGAGCGAAGAAATCCATCAAAGGTTAGTCGCGTGAGATCTTCGTGAGGTGTCTGTCTCCAAATCCTAAGTCGCTCGGTTTGTGCTAGATGGGATCTTGCTCAGAGGGACTTAATACATGTGCTCTTTGTCTTTTGTCTGTTTTGTGTGTTATTTGGGGTGCGTTGCCTTGGCTCTTACACGTTGCTTTGGCATGTTCCTTTTATAGGTTGTGGTATCTTTTGGCAGTTCCTTGCTTTGGCGCGTTCCTTTGTTTAAGGGTGTTCGATTATTTTGGTGTGTCGAGTTGAGTGGGGTTGTCGTGGTCTTTTTGGGTTGAATGGATTCTTAGGTGTGTTTTTCTGTTTTTGATTTGTTTTGCTTAGATGCATCTATGTCGCCTTGTTTTCTCCCCTAGTGGGGTTGAAAGTTGTTTAAACGAGGAAAAAGAAGTTTGAAAAACTAAGCCGGTTTGATTAATATATTTTTTTATTTTTTAATTTATACAATTTATGATCTTTTATTGGTTCATTGGTAATTGCTTTTTATCTTAAAATGGATCGGCTTGGTGATCTGATTAATCTAGTCGAAGTGGTAAGTGTTATTTGGTTCCAGAGTCTTCCTAAATTTGTAGCTATCTTGATTAGTGAAAGGGTGATTTTGGAGTTAAAATTTAATTTGGCCCTTTAAAATTGAACGTAAGTCAAAATGGCCCCCAAAATATAGAGTTATTCAAATTTCATCTCGAAATTTTGAATCGTAACTCACGTTGGTCCCTGACTTTTTTTTCGTTAACTACTCGCTGATGTGTGACAATAAATAACACGTGACAGACATGTAAGCTTGTGACAGTTATCTGATATGCAAATTTAAAAAATCACTCAATTTGGCCCTTTTTATTCAATATAATTCTAATTCAATTTGGCCTCTCTTTCAATTTCACAATTTCTATAAGTAATTCTTAACTTTTATGTTCACAAAAAGAACAATAATGCTGCAACAAGAAAAAGAATCAAAATGTTGCACATCCTTTTGGTTGTTTCCTTTTGCTTCTAGTAATTTTTCCAATAGCCTTCCACCAACCCTCCCATTTTCCTTTCCTCTTTTCATTAACCTCCCAATGGTCTCATATAGATCCTTCCTTGCCTTCATTACTCATATTAATTAATTAATCAGCAACACGTAATAAACTTTTAAGGACACCATTAAGCTGCACAGAAGATGCTAGATTACTTACCCACCTATTTTCGAAGCTTCTTACCCTGCTCTTCCTTTAAGGATACCAGCTTTTAGCAATTAGTAGCTCTCAAGTTGCATTTATTTGACTACACAAAATTTATTTCTTTTAACAAAATTAGTTGCATTGTCTTGTTTTGAAAGTATGGGGTATGCTAGTATATTATTTAACAGTAAGTAAATCAATCTTTACAATATCAAGTCACTCCTGAGTTTTATTATATATGAATCACAACTCATCATAGAAATGAGCTCACGTAGTCCCAAATACTAAGACTGCGTTTGGTTGGTGTCTTTTTAAGACATGGATATAGACACAAATACACAAACGCATACAGACATAAAAAGACATAAAATTTTCAATCTATTGGGTAACAAAGTACAAGACACAATAATCTAATTCAAATGCCAATTTTATCCTTATTGCTTCTCCACCGTTTTCCACAACTAGAATTATCTCCTACCACCACCACTACCAATTTTCAACTTTATCACTATACTACCGTCATCAACCTTTTATTTAGTTCAACAATCAATATTTTTAATTAAAAACAAAATTTGAAATAGGTTAACCATCATCAACTGCAATTCATATTTTCAATTAAAAAAAAATCTGAAACAGATTCAGTATCACTTTTCACCATTACACCACCATCAACCCCTAACTTTTAGGAGCAATTCAACCATAAAAAAATCAACAATTAAATAAAGAGAAAATCAATTCTTTTTTATATTAAAAACGAAAAAAATGAAACACATCTGGGATTCACAGATCTGAAAACCAGAGGAAGAGGAAGAGGGAAGACAAGAGGCAGTGGGTGATGGTAGAGGAAGAGGGAGAGGGGGCCGTGCAACGTGATGAGGATTAGATGTGAAGGTGGCTATGGCAGTGAGAAAAAGAAAGCACGACAGTGGCGTGAAGAAGAATAGAGGAAGAGATGGCTTTGACGAAGTGGAATTTGGCTAGATCTTGAAGAGACGAAGCAGAGAGGAAGAAAGGTTAGGGAAGAACAGTGATGTGATGGTGGATAACGGAAGAGGAGGAGGCAGAGAGAGGAGGGTGGTTGCGCGCCGGCGGCGGAGGTGGCGGAGATGACAGTGAGACTGAGGGAAGAAGGAGATGAGGGGGTTAAGATGGATAGGGTTGGGGGACAAAATTGGAATTAAAATATAAAAAGTGGGATAAAAATGTCAAAATATGTGTCTCATTAGTTGTGTCTCATTGTCTTAGCAAATTGGAAAGACACAAAATACACATATTCTGTGTGTATCAGTGTGTCGCCGTGTCCTTCAAAATTGTGTGTCTCAGCAAACAAACAATAGATATGTACCGCCGTGTTTATCAGTGTCAGTGTTTCACTAGGTAAACAAACACAGCTTAAGAGAAGCAAATGCAGATAGACCAACTAAAACGATAAATTAAATTAAAAAAGACAAGATCAATGGAACAGCAGCCACAACAAAATAGTTTAAATTATTAGTATAAATTAATCATAACATAAATATCAACAACAATAATTGAATCACACATGCTTTATCACCCTGCAACACAACAGAGTCCAATCCGTGAGATTGATTAACACCAAGCTCATTATAAAATGCTATGGAGAGAGTGGACTTACATGGTTACTGCCCATTTGAGGCACTAGTATGGTTCCCCTCCCTTAGGAACCACTATGAAACTGATACATAATTTGCATAAAAGGCCTAAAGTAGTTCATGCTATTTTATATAGAAATGTGATATGATAAATCTACATGAAACAAAAGGTAAGATATCAGAAGAAACAACTTGTGGTGTCGTTCCACTATCCAAATAGATTCCACTATTGTATCTAATTTCATTTTTATTGCTAGCAATACTTACATTGTTGTAGCTAAATTCCATTTTTTATTTTTCTCGGCCTGTTTGTTATTTTGCTCTGAAAAAGACATAGAATTGAACCACTTTTGATTTTGAATTTTGCCTTGTTAATTTCATATTTTCTTTCCTATAACTCTATACAAGAGATCAAAATTCTTAAGAAACTATACCATGGAATGTGATCAAGCTAAAGGAAATTGTCACTTCTCCAGGTACTACTCTTAAAGAATTATTCACTTGAAAGCAAAGATTGTTTTGTTTAGATCTAATTGTCACTTCTCCAGGAACCATTTTGGATTTTATTAGTTTATCTATGTTCTAACTTAATTTATTTGCTAATTCTAGTCCAATTTTAAATCTCATTAATCTTAGAATTCAAATTCACACCCACCCATAAAAATTCAAAAACTCAGTTCCAAAGTTGCATAATTTCAATTAATGAAATGTTTAATTCAATCATAGCAACAACAACAATTAAATCAGAATAACACAATGAAAACAAGAAAAAACAACAACAACAGAAGAAGAATTCACCTTGCACAGATGAGGAATTCGAACAGAGGAGGAAGAGAGAGGAAGAAAGCTGGCCAGTCACGAACACCGCAAGGAAGAATCAGTACTGGGGGAAAGAGACAGCGAGGAAGCTCATAGGCACATATAGGGCCGACGCGAAGGCAGAGACAGAGGCGTCTGACGGCTGCTGGGACGACGCAACGACACGTCAACACATAGGACGAGACAAGTGACACGCCGCAGCGAAGGGACATGCGGCGGGCGCATGGAAGAGACTGACAGCGGCAACATGGTGACGACGCAGAAGAGTCGGCGCCGGCGGGAGTGAGGTGAGAGTGGGGGGTTAAGCGTTTCAGGTTGGGTCATACGACGTCGTTTAGCCAGTGCCCTCCTGTCACTAAATGTTACACGTGAGTGCTTGACTTAGGGGCCAACGTGAATTACGATTCAAAATTCCGAGTAACTCTAAATTTCGAGGACCATTTTAACTTACGCTTTAAATTTCGGGCAAATTGAGTTTTAACTTGCTGAATTTGGTTAGTAGAAATGTTATTTAGAATTTTAAAGTTTTTTATGCCAAAAGTACCTCAATACCTCATGCTCAACTATATTTTTTTTGGTTTTATTACGCTTGATTATGATACCATTTATATTGGTATGATCAATAAATGCAACAAAAAATAGCTTAGTGGGCCATCGTGGGGGTTCTGTTCTATGTTGGGTGTGTTGAGAACTTGCGATAATAGAATTAGAAACTCAATTTCCTGTAATAAAATAAAATAAATTGTTAATATGATATTTAGTTAACTAATTTGCTTATATAAGTGTTAAATGTTTGAATCTTGTCTTATAAAATCCATTGCTCAGAAATATATCTTTAAATAGAATTCAAATTACTATAAATTAGTTCTCAATCTATTATATGGTGAAAAAAAAAATAAAAAAAATAGAAATTCTTCTAGTCACATTTTGAACAAAAGAAGAAAAGGAAAAAGCTTATTGTCACGTTAATGTTATGTGCCATGACATTTAGGGCAACAGCTAAATAAGTGCATTACTAAAACTTTGAACAAAAAAAAAATCTCCATAAAAGCAACTTTTTCCAATAACTACTCATCTACACCAACAACTGCTCAAAGAAGAAGAGATGAACTTTCACAATTCTGTTGCATAACCACTATTTTAAAATTTCTGTAAATTGATATATATATATATATATATATATAAGATTTTTTTATAATATAGATTTTAATTCTTACATTCTGCAAAAAAAAAATTAAAAAAAAATACATATTCGAATTTTCACATGTTTTTAATGGAATTCACATGTGTACATTTTACATAAGCTTTTTTCTTATTTTGCTCCTTACATTTTTTTAAAATTTAGTTATCATATTTTTTTTTTTTAAAAATTGTTGACTCTATATTATCTTGTTTAGCTTTCAGTCTATGTATATATTCGTTTTACTTCCTTAAAAAATTGTAATCATTTGAATATTTGATCTAAATCATTTCGAATAAAACTTCAAAATTTTCTAAGAATCAAAACCAAATGTTCTTAAAGATGAAAACCAAATTCAAAATATCTACAAGTATGTAGAATATAGTTAAGCTTTGATCTTGGAAAAAAGATATTACACTTTTTTTATGTATTAAATAAATACCTTACTCATGAATTCTGTTCTCCAATTTATTAAAAAAATTAAATAAATTCGTTAGCTACGAAATTTTATTTTATTTTATTTTCCCTACAACCCCATAATGGCCAAATTCACCAACCAGTCCCAGTATCTTACTATTTCACACACCCTCCCACAGCTTTGAAAAAATATTGCTACATAAAAATTGTATAAAAGAATAATTTAGAGATATTCTTCTTATTCGTGTAGAATCCTTAAAAGTTAGATTGCAATAATGTGTGTACAAAATGCAATGATTTGGATATATATTGCCTTCTCAGCTTATAATAAATTAGTGATTTGATCACCAAACTGTACATATTAAAGCCGGAAAATCTAGTTAGATTGTTAGAGAGTATTTGTTGGTGAGGATTATGTGTGGAGTCAAAACAGAAAAAGATAAATCATGTGAATGTCTATGACCTACTTGGGAAGGTTCAATGAAATGAAAGAAGTGTCAACGTCTATTTTCCTTCATGTGTGTTCCATGTTGGTCCAAATTAAATAAATAAATAAATAAGGGGTTGAACCGTGGAAGTTACTCAGCCATGAAGGAACTAAATTTTGTCCTTCATCCATTTCTTGTTTCTTACATAGTTTTTCTTTCGTTTTTTTTGGGGGGGAGGGGGGGTGTGGTGGTTTGGGTTGCTAAGGAGTCTTACATTTTTTTTAAACTGAGTTTAGACTCATTTAATTATAGTTTTTCTTAAAGATGTTCAACTTGGAAAATTCTTATTCATTTCAGTGTGTAAATCAATTTTTTTAATTATATATGTATAATTTATTATTTTTCTCTTTTTCATTTTATGAAAATTAATAATAGCTAAGATTCTTCTATATATGGAGTATAAATAATTTACTCCATAGAAAATGTAGGTAAGTAATGATTACCTTTTAAAAAAAAAAAAATTTTGAATTATTATTTTTTTATGTTTTAAAAGTTAACAACAACATATATTAAAATTTTTACTCATTTAAGTATTAGGTGCAAATCACTAGTCTTTATATATATATATCCTAACTATATTCTTTAGGATGTGGACTAACTAGAACTTTTTATTTTATTTTATTGAAAAGACATAAGATGGAAAGACACCTATCATTAATTTTTTTTTAAGGAGTGAGTGAGTGAGTAAGTTTGTTAATAATTAGGAATATCGAAAATAATATGTAGTACAATTGCCCATGTTAGTTAGCTCTCAGTCCTTACATTGTAATGAATGACTGTTGTAATGTCACGCGCTCTCTCTCTCTCTCTATATATATTTTCTGTTGTAGTCTTATAAAGAAATTAATTTTGACGGACTATAAGTAAAGAATTTTATATAGTTATTTTAAAAAAATCATGCATTTAGATAATTTTTGAAATAATAAATTTAAAAATTAATTACCTTTGTTAATATAATATTATACTAGATAACATTTTTACATTAATGAGAATACATAAAAATTAAATTCTTTTATAAATAAGTAAAAAAAAGTTAATAAATGCATTTAATTAATATGTACCTTGTGAGAACCAAATCATCAACATAGATCGGATGTAATGTCCACTAGACAAAGAGTGAGTGATCATCAATATAGTTAGTAGCCAACTTCATTCAACAAGTGTGTGGGTCAGCTTTAGATGCCATTGCTTGTTTGCTTTCTTTCCAACATATGCAGCTTGCAAACCATTCTAAGTTTTAAACTTTTTAGACATGGAGAGAGTTTCATGTATAATTTTTGAAGTTGGCAAAGATGTAGCATAAGAAGGGGTTAATAAATCGTGGAAGAACAACTTTTTTCCTTCTCAAGAAATTGTAGTATAAAACTATAAATGCTTTAGTTTTTAAACACTACAAGAAATCTGTCTATTAGCGGCGGTTTTATGCCACCACGAAACGTGTATGGCGGTTTCAAAACCACCGCTTATATAGGTACGGGCAAACGGTTTAGCGCCGATTTTAAATTGCCGGAACAACCATCGGTAAACCGATTTTTGGATTAGCGACTGTTTTAAAACCGTCGCTAAACAAGTTATTGTGCGTTTGCTTAGTTTCTTGCGGCGGTTTTAGTGTGGGCTAAAAATCGCCGCTAAACCACGAATTTTTTTTTAAAAAGTAAAATATAATTATTTAGCTTTTTTCTATTTAAATTTTCTATTTGAATATATATTTAATCAATAAGATTATTAACTATCTATTTAACAATAAATATGTAAAGATGCGAATTATAGAAAATATCCAAATTGTGATTAAAAGAAAATCATCTAACTAGTTAAATTTTTAACACACTAAAAATATTATAAAATACCAGTGAAAGTATAAGAAATAGCAGTTAAAAAGTTAAAAACTAAAAGTCGTCCTATAATCAAATCACAAAAAAAAAACTAATAGCAAAAGACAGTTAACAAGTTATCTTTTTCTAAATATCATTGCAACCCGTGGTAAATTATTTTCTTGCAGCTGGACTAGGTATCTCACAATCTTTTCGAACTTCTATGTACTTTGAGAGATCTTTTAGCTTATTCATTTGAAAAACAACTTTAGAGGTTAAAGTTGTTTTAAAATAGTACAAGATGCATCAAATCATTAAATAGCTTCCAACCTCCAAGCAGGTCCTTATAAAAGATATTAGATTGTGCTATAAATTTGAGGTATCTACTAAGCTTGAGATAGTCGTAAAATTTCTCCAAACAAAAATATAGAGTTAAGGATTAAGAAGAAGTGTATGACGCGAATGTATATAAGTTCCACTAAAATGCCTATGTCATCTCATGATTACTTGAGAGTTTTACTCTAAAATAAGTGTATTAATGATATATTATTTGTATTAAGTCTTCTCATGCTAGAACTTTAATTCAAATTGAAAATATTAAAAATATTAAATATTCTAATAACCTTTCCTAGCAATACTCAGATTGAATATCCTACTAATTTAAGAACTTCAGATATTATTATCTCAAACTTTCTCAAACTTTTGAAAACTCAACTAATTGAGATTTTTCTTGCTTGTTGCGGAATGGGTCTATATGGATTTGTAGCGTGTCGTAGCAAAGATCATTAAAAGAATTTGAATAGAAAGCATTACAATACTAAGGAGTGGGTGTCAAAAGAAAGTAGAGAAAGCAAGATAATGTCAAGGAAGGGCCATGATCACTAAGAGAAGTATTTTAATTTCATGATCAATAAGTACGAGTACTAAAGAGTATTGATGAAAGTAACACAAGTATGTCAATGAGATAGTTCAAAGTTGTTATCTAATAAACAAAACATATCTCTTATGTATACAAGAGAATTCTTGGGATACAAGAACCCACAATATATGCAAGAATCTTGAAAAGTTAATAAACTCCACAATTTCTTATTGAATTCCTATCCTCCTTTTATATAATATATATAGCCTTAAGTGCTTTCTACTAAATGCATAATACATGGCATTCTGAGTTTTATCCGAATGTAATATATACAAACTATAAACTATGTTCTCTTGTATTTCACATGCTAATGCAAAAATATGAAGAAAAGACTTTGAATGTAGATGCTTCTGTAATCTTGGTTTTGTCAACTCTTTATCACTTAATTAGCTTGGAGAGATTCCAGGCTCTGTTTAAATAGTGAATGATCACAAATAGCCATTGAAAATCATTTTAATTATTGTGCTTAATTATGTTTCTTTAAATAATGATTGAAGGACGATGCTATTTTTTCACGTGTCAACGCCATTTGCTTTATATGAAAACTTCATATTTGTTGTGCATGCAGATGAGAGAGGAAGCTTTTCTAAATGGTTTAGCTTGTTTAGCAAGCTCATATCTAAACGTTTTGGAGCTAATTAAACCTACTTTTTATCGATTGTTTTAGCGACATAAGCATGTTTGCACCTTTATTATTAGTTTTGCAAGTGGAAACGAGAGAATGTGTTTTACAAGTGTGATATATTGTTTATAAGGTCTCTTAAATTCTCAAAACCGGATTATATTTGATAAAAAAAATATAGGTAATCAATATTTTTTAAAAATAGAACATTTAAAATTTAAAGAAATATAACATTTAATTTAAGTTGTTGGCTGATCAACATTAGATGAATTTTTATTGATTACTTAACATTGTTGTAAAAAAAATTATATCTTACTAGCTAAATAAAAATGCTTCGCCTTCAATATAGTTATGATTTCTCTTTCATTCCTCTCGTGGCTGCGACCTCTAATGTTTTCACCTCAATAGGTGACTCTCCCAAAATTTTATATTTGTTATACATCTTTTTTTATGGCAGGGTTCTACTATATAATAGTTATTGTTAGAAAAATGCTATATAACCATTAATTTTAATTTATTTTAGTTATTATTTAATAATTAATATTGGAAAGCATTAATTAAAATATGTTGTTAAACTATACCATAAATTGAAGATATTAAAAATTGATGGCTAAAAGTAATAATTAAAATTAAATAAATTAATATTGATTATCGTCTAACCTTTCTCTTATTGTTATATATCAAATGAAGTAATTGGCAATTTTTTTTCCCTATTCACACTTATTATTAAGTAATATTTTTTCTTCCTAAACAATTGCCCTCTCTAAAATAGGTTGATTTTATCAAAAATTAAGTTTTAGTTGATTATAATAAATGTTCTTTAATTCTTTTATTCACACTCTTGTTTTATATAGGGCAAGTTCTCATTATAATCCAATCTCATTCAAATATTATTAAATTACAACAAAATGGAATAAATGATCAGATTGCACCAAATTTCTAATTTATAGAATCCGTCGAATGGTAGAGGGTTTTGGTGAATCAATTGGACCCCACCACGGATTCAGCTTGTTTAAAAATTTAGGGGGGATCCGTGGCACCCTGCCACATGCTGACCTCCCCTCCACCCCTCAGACCCAAGGGACCGCGATCCCATCGAGTCTATGCTCCCCATCGTAGGTGTTGTTGGACGGGCTATCTAGCCCAGGATTTCAGCAGATGATTAGCGACATATTGCTCGATGGCGACGGTGGTTACAGGCCGGACATGCAGTTCGATGGCTTTCAGGTTCATCTCGACCTGAACGAGCTTGAGTTCGGTCCATCGCATGCGTTTATGGCTCTTGGTGGGACTCCTCCATCAGCAGCACACGTGTCGGGTGGATCCTAGGAGGTACCGTTCATGGAGCCTGCCCGTCTGCCGACTCCTCCAGTGTCACCCGCATCGGCTGAGCAACCCGAGGAGCCAGCAGCACGTGGGCGGCCCGGCCGCAGAGCTCCACGTCGTCAAGGCTGCGACCCCGGAGGCCATATGTAGATTACTTACTTTATTTTCGTACACTACTTTATGTATATCAGAACTTTTAGACATTTCTTGTTGATGTATTTATGTACATATTTATATACTTACAAACGTCTTTTACATTTTTTTTCTCGCTCTCAACCACTGTTAATGATACAACGGACAACATTTATTTGCACCAATTTTATTAAAACCCTAAACCAAAAAAAAAAACTAACATTTATAAAATAAAAAATAATAACATTTGATTCCGTAGCAGGGTGCAACGGATCCCCCTAAATTTTTAAACAACAAGCTGAATCCATGGTGGGGTCCAACGAATTCACCAAAACCCTCTACCCTGCCACGGATTCTATAGATTAAGGATTTGGTGCAATCTGATCATTTATTCCATTTTGGTGTAATTTGATATAATATTGGAATGAGATTGGATTATAATGGTAACTTGCACACTTATATAACTAATTTATTTAGTTTATGGCAAAATTTTTATATTTTTATATTATTCAAAATTCTCTAAAATATTATTTGCAAATATTTATAACAAGGATCATATAAAAATAGAGGTTTCAAAATAATATTTAATATCGAACTTTCTAAATAAGAAATCAAATTTAACACCAGCAATTTATTAAAAAAAGACATAGAATATATATTGTTTTCTTTAATGATCTTATTTAGAAAAGGATCAATTATTTAATTAAAAAATATAATTGTTAATGATGTTGTGTGTATCTTTGATATTCTTTGTTTTTTAATTTTTATTTTTAAAGAAGTATTTAATTTATAACTTCTATGGTTCGTTGTCAAAGTACTTATTTAGTTAATAAGAGCATATTTAATTTCTACATTTTTTTATATTACAAGTTTAAATAAGTTAATTGTTCTTAGTATGATTTTATTTTTTATTTATCTAATTTACTTTTTTTATTTTACTTAAAATTTTAATTTTTTCTACCTGATTAAGAAAGAGATATCTCTAAACTAAATCTTTTCTCAATTTTTATTTTATTTCTTTCACAATAAGTAAGTGAAGGTATCCATTTTGAGAAGTTAATTAGAATGAACTTACAAGAAGCCAAAAAAGTACTAATGCTTTAATTAGAGATCAAGACTTTCACAATAATATATAATGTTAACAATAAATGATAGATTATTAGGTTGGAAGAATATGGTAGCCCCTTCTAAATGAGCTTTCAACTCCTTAATAATAGGACTTAAGAAATTGAAAACATTCAAGAGATGATGGTGACCATGGAAATTGGAAAATGGAAATGATAGGCTTATAATAATACATATATACCCCTAATATAATTTGATTCCAACCAACAAGTTTAGCCTTGATTATGCATAAAATATGATAACCTCTCTCACCAGTGCACTCTTATTTCTACTTGCTTAATAGTTAATATCAACTACCCCTTCTACCTTTTAATGCTCATCAGAGACTTAACAGTTTGCCGTCATAGGAATGGGCTTGCCAGCTGTTTAAATTATTTAATTTCTACTTATTAGGAAACATATTTAATTTTCCTTAGCTGTTTAACTTAACGTTTCTAAAACATTCTGAAATTTATAAATAAAATAAATACATTTGAAATAACTTAAAATATTCTTTTTCTTATATAAAATTTTCTCACTTAAAAAAATTAAATTAATTAGTATCTTTAGATAGTAATGAACAAAACTCATCATATAATAATTTATATTCATTAGCTAGTAATATAAATAAAATTTTCTAGCTGATAATTATTCAATTAATTTTTTTTTTGGCTTATGTATCTCCTTGATTTATATTAAAAAAAAAATATTTTTTTTTATCTATTTGTACTATTATTAACAAATAGAATACATTTCATGTTATATACATTAAGATGGTGTGACTTTTTTTTTTCTGGTATGTTTTGTCTGTGTATATTATTTAGAATTTCCTGTGTTTTTTAAATATCATATTATCATATAGCTTAACTTTTTTTTAAAAAAAATCAAATATATATAAATAAATACTTGATTTAATAATCAACCATAAATTTTTAGATAGTGTATGACAATCAAACTCTAAAAAATGGTTGTGACCTATGTCCAGTAACATCTAAAACTTTTCCCCCTATTAAAATCATCTTTTTATGTCATCCACAAATATGATTGGTGAAGATGATTGAATCGGTTTTTCTCTTTATTTTCACATAATTTTTCGTGTCATAATCCCAACCGTTCATCTCATGATTACCTTATTAAGCTAACCATTAAACAAAAAACCAATAAAGTACGTCAATTCCTATAAGAAACATACAATAGTAGTAGTAGTAGTGCATGCATAAGAGATTTCACTCGCACTATAAATAAATGTGTAACTTCACATACCACAATAATAATAACAAACACATACAAAAACCCCATCATCATCACTTCTTCATTTTCATATTCAATCTTTTTGCATATAGATCAAGAAAAGCATAGCCATGGGAAACTCTTGCCAAGAAACTCCACCACTACTCCTCCAAGACCTAAAAGTAACAATCCACCAAGCCTCAATGATTTTTCCCTTTAAAGAGACACAAAATAACAAAAACAAAAATAATACTAAGTCTATGTTCTTATCAAACATAGACAAAGTCCTAAACTTCGATGTGGAAACGGTTCATTTTTTCGTGGCGAACAAGGATTATCCCCCGACAAAGGTGGCAGAGAAGCTCAAGGGCGCCCTAGAAGATGCCCTTGGGGCTTACGAGTTCTTGGGAGGGAGACTGAGGCTGAACTCCGAAACCGGAAGGTTAGAGGTGGATTGCAATGGAGAAGGTGCTGGGTTTGTGGTGGCTTCAAGTGAGTACAGATTGGATGAGATTGGAGACTTGGTTTATCCAAACCCAGCATTTTCACAATTTGTTCATAAGACTAAGGATTTCCTCAAACATGGTGATTCTCCACTATGTGTTGCCCAGGTAAAATTATACTCATTAATAATTCCATTATATTTTGCAATATTTTTGAATTCATGATGCATAAACTTAATTATATTAGTTTTCTTTTCTTATTAGTATTATATTAAAGGATAGAATAAATTCACTGTTTTATATTTTTTTCTTCTCCCCTTGTAAATTAAAAAATGCTTTTCATGCTAAAAAAATAAATGTTTGTATTTGAGGTGTACAAAAATAAATAAATAAATAAGTACAAACAGCATTTTTCAAGCGTAATCGTACTATGTGCTAACATAATTATACCAATAATGTTGGATCTTCTTGTGATCTCATCAATTCAAATATAGGTAGTGTTCCTTATAACACGATCACTTCATTTATTTAAATGAAACCCTTCAACGTGAAATATGCCTAAATTATATGGGTAAACTATATATGAATTTTATTATACCTAATGCTTGTAAAAAGTTTAAAAACTTTCTTTTAATATTTAATTGGTATTAATTAATTTTACTTTTAACATTTAAATTAAGTTTTAATTCTATGTTTATTCTTATTGTTTACAATTGTTTCTAACTTGAAAATATGTAATATTTTATTAATTTTATCTCTAAGAAAAATCGGTTGTTAAATTGGTTGCTCTTTCGTTTTTTCTTGTAGTGAGAGCTATTCGACAGAGATAGAATTGAGATGTATTTCAAATATAAAAATAAAAATAAAAATAAATTAAATGTTAAATAATTTTGAAGTATTTTAAAATTTTTTTTATATTAATGCTAGATATTGAATAGATTAATAATGTAGCAAAAATACAGACTCCAATAAAAGACTTAAAAATAAGTGATTGCAAAACAAGAAAAAGCTTGGTATAATAGAGTAGAGGCTCCTGAACTATATTATTGCCAATTTTACTTATAATAGACTAGGCTTTCATCATGTAGTTATGATGAGTGGCTTCATGAGTTAGTGTTTTCATTTTAGTTTATTTATGGCTACAAGTTGAAAGTAGTGTGAATTAAATGCATTTTGTGTCTCTTAAACAACGGATATTTTTTAATATATATATATATATATATATATATATATATATATATATATATATATATATATTTTATTTTATTTTTA
>JASCZI010272028.1:7287-19706 GCA_036250425.1 Stylosanthes scabra
CTCCAAGAAGTTTCTTCTCATTTGCATAGATGTGACTTCTAATTATGAAGTACTCATTTCATTTTGTAGCAACGCTCTTTCCTTTGCCAAATCACTGTTCAATAATATTGCAATTAAAAACAATGTTACTATTTGGCATCCATTTACTTATTTGTAATAGTAATATACTTTGGGGAGAGTGGTATTCATTCTTTGATTTACAGCGAACAAGTTGGAGAGATGATGAAATAAATGGACAGATGGAGCCACCACCTCCGCCACCACCGCCGCCACCTCCTCCTCCCCCTCCTCCTCCTGCTCTTGGGCTGGGCATGATAAGTGAACAAAAAGGGATATTGGGCCCTGGCCCTCCTGATTTACGTTTTCCAGAGGCACTTTAATTAATCTAGGCCCTAGGGGTAAGGTGTTTACACTTTAATCTATTTGCCTTTGTTGTGAAAATGGTGTTCATACTATATTGGATATAGAAAATCCTTTTCTAACCTTGTTTACTATATAATCATCATGCCAGGGTTTAGTTTATTGTTAATTTGCATATTATGCTTGTTAGCTTTTTGTTGGGTTTTCTGCTCCCATGCTGTCCCAGAATCTAGAAGTGTTAGAAATAGATGAAGCACAAGTTTGAATGTAATATATTATCAACAAAAAAGAATCATGCTTATAGAGTATAAAATCATTTGAATCTTATTTATGGGATGAGCTCGTTAATACTTTTTGCCTTTAAGCACAGATAATTTTCATTACTATGTTTTTAATTGCACAATATAATTTGTTTATTCTTTTTTATCTATTCTTTAATTATTTCTTTATGCAGTGCATAGGTGTTAATTTAGTTGGGTAAAGGAAATTGCCAAAGCAAATGCCAAGAAGACTGCTTTAACATCCCACCTAATTTAGTCAAAGCTGATCAAATTTTGTCATCAAACAGCTGTACGCTAATCATTACAAACACTAGTTTAAAAAATTTATAAAGTAAAGACTAAAGAATAAGAAATGTGTCATAAACATTTAGGTATTTAGCATGGGATATAAACCAAGGAGGGGAGTGTGTCATCAACAACATTATTGGAACTCCTACTTGATTCTTGATTAAAAAATTAAAAATACATAATTAACTATTATAAAAGTTGCTCTACTATTCGAGTAGTAATGATATTGATAAGTAATCATAATCAAAAGTTAACACTTAATGTTTATCATTTTATATAAATAATATTTGTAATTATATATTTATAATATATAATATTATCATTTAATTCGATAGTAATTCATAAATGAAATGGAAATGTCAAAATAAAAAGGTTATGATTACCAAATTTTTTCCTACCATCCCAATTTGCTAGTCAAAGACTTAAAAAACGTAGTTAATAAGCGGATTAATATAAAAGAACTTTTTGTTAAAAAATTAAATTTATTTTAAAAAATTTATATCTCAAATAATTTTAATAAATATTTTTATTTTAAATATTAATAAAAATTCGCAATCAATCACTCAACTTTCTTTCCAAGCCCGTGTTAGAGAGGATTAGTGGGGTATAATTGTTTTGGAAGTTATTTATTGTTATTTTTTTAGATGGGGGTTAATAATGCAGAGCAAAGGGTATATTGGTAAATGAGGGCAATTCCGCGTGGTTGGCATTAATGATTGTGATGGGAGTGGGACTGTTTATCTCCATTGTTGAGGAACCAAATTGCTGCCCTTCTTCAAATTTGTGTCATTTGTTCTGTGATTTCCTTTAAGGCTTTTCGGTGAATGTGTCATTAAATTCAAGAAATCTTCCAATCAAATCCCATCTCCTTCTACTTAAATTAAATGATTTTATTATAGATAGATAACATTTATTATTTATTTATGTTTTCGGATGGGAAGGGAAATTATGCTTCTAAAATCATATTTGGATGAAAATCTTAAAAATTAAGTTCCTTTACAAGAGGAGGTACCAGCTCACTTCTAAATATCTGTTTTTTTTTTTAAATAATATTTATATAACAATGATTTCTTCATTTCTTGTTCAATACCCAAAAAAAAAAAAAGAAAAAATCTTGTTTATTCCATGCAAAGTACTTCCAGCTGAAGAAATACAAATTTACTAAATGAGGCAGGTCAATGATAAAACCTATTTATTAAAATTATTTAATTTGTTTTTTTTATGTAATAATGAGGTGAATAATTTTGCCTTATAAACATCCTCATAGTCAAATTCAACTTATTAACCAATTTAAACTGGCTTAATGGAAGGTCTAAACCCTTACATAATAATAATAATAATAATAATAATAATAATAATAATAATAATAATAATAATAATAATTAATAAATAAATAAATAAATAAAACAAATGAGTATAAGAAACTAAAAATACTTGTTGGCAATAGATTTGATGAAAACTTTTTTCTTTTTAGAGTAAACTTTGAATTTGGCTTTTGAGAAAGATTATGAACAATAAGTTGGTCTTAAAAAGAAAATGATGATGATGATGTGCTAAAGTTATGAACAGGTGATATGTTTCGGAACTATATTAGAGTACTGTTTTAGTTATTTGTTTTCTGGTTGCATTAGTGTACTGTTTTAGGAACAAAATGCAAGTTATTTTTCTTAAAAGAAATAATAACAGAAGAAACTATGATTTTTTTTTTTTATGTTAATGAATACATAATATTTTTTTTTAATACAATAACTTAAATGCGTACGCCTTACTTTTTACTTAGATTTAATTATAGGTCTTTAAAATTAGATCTTTATAATTTAAAAATAAGTAATGTTATATGTATCATTATATTTTAATGCATCATATTTATAACACGAAAATATAAAAAAAATTCACAATGAATACAATATATATCATATCACCTTAAAAGAAAACCAACTAAAATAGAACATTTGAAAAACTCATTAAACGTAGGTTAATTAAATAATATTATGTTGGACCTAAATTGGTATTAAATTAAAATCAAGCATTGGAGTTGTTATCTTAAATATCATATCAAATGACATATGGTTTCATAAATGCTGATCTAACATTGTGTGGGATCCAAATTAATATTAAACTTGTTAGAAAAGAAGGAAAGACAATCACCAACACAAGAGAATTAACGTGAAAATCCAAAAACAGGGAAAAAACTACGGCCGTTGCCAAACGACAACCAAGAAAATATTATGAAAGATTATTACACCACACCACAATATTTTCTACTCCGGCACCAAGCACTCCCCACACTCTCAATGACTACACCCTCCACAAGTCATAAAGTACAAGAAAGAATTTAAAAGTCATACAATGTGTATTGACTTGGTGCACTTGAAACCCTCAACTTAAGCCTCTATTTATAGTATAAAGGCTCACCCACACTTTTTATATCAAACGATGTGGGACTTTTACACTCATTGTTTTCAACCAAACCCAACAATCCACCATAAAAAGTGCATCCACTTAGAATTAGCCAATTCTAAAAATTTCCTTGGCACATCTCGAACAAACCTTGCTGAGATTTTATGGTGTTGCTTCCATGTTGGCTTTCCTTGGAAGTTCCTCAGCCATCGACATAACTCCACCATCACACAACTTGCATCAACTGCCAATCAATGCCCATGTGTAATTGTGGACCCGCTAGCAACTCATCTTTTTCCATAGCATTGTGGACCTACCACGAGGATACATCTCTCAAGCTTTCAGAGGATATCATCATATCTCTCAACCAGAGAAGCTACGTCAGCGATTTCGGAGCCCTTTGCCGAACGTGATTCGGACAATATGCCCAGACTTTCCACATCTTGTATAACCCGGATTGTATTAATACATCCTCGACTTGAGCTTGCCACAAACCAAAGACCATCCTTCCATCGAATTTCTCTACATCAAACTTCACGGCGCTTGAAAAAGATGTCATTACAGCAACACAGCAATAACCAAGCTATCACGAACGATTCTCCAACACTGCACAAGATAATTCTTTTCTGATGTGGAAGGTCAGACAAAAGCTACAACCACAGAGCATACTAAGAATTTACATCCATCGAACCATAGCTCTGATAGCACTTGTTGGGCATCACGACCATGCCCGCATAGAGAATTAAAATAGGGAAGAAGGAAACAACAATAACACAATCACCAACACAAGAGAATTAACGTGGAAACCCAAAACCCAAAAACAGGGAAAAATCACGGCCGTTGCCAAACGACAACCAAGAAAATATCATGAAAGATATTACACCACACCACAATATTTTCGACTCTAGGACCAAGCACTCCCCACACTCTCAATGACTACACCCTCCACATTCTTACAAGAGAAGAACTCTAAAGTACAAGAAGGAATTTAAAAGTCATACAATGTGTATTGACTTGGTACACTTGAAACCCTCAACTTAAGCCCCTATTTATAGTATAAAAGCTCACCCACACTTCTTATATCAAGCGATGTGAAACTTTACACTCATTGTTTTCAACCAAACCCAACAAAACTAAAAGTGCCTATTATGGTGAAGTGTAAAAGGATGAAGAGAATAATAAGTAATCAAATCTAATGAATCAAAATGATTATAAGTTTTGATCAAAAGAATATATCCAATGAAGCCATTTTGGAGTATTAACTTTTCTCTTGTCCTTTATAATCTTAAATTAATGTGATTGGTTTTTATAGTGTTAAAACCAATTTAATTGAATTTGTTAGTAAAATTACTTATACATCTAGTTTTTTTTTTATGTCAATTGGGACTAGCTCAGTTAGTAATGTCAAATGGGCTAGCCCGCCCTGTCTAACATGTCTAATGGTAGGTTGGCGGGTTTGGCCTGCCTAACTTTTTTCTTTTAAAAAAAAATTAAATTTATTAAAAAAATATAATTTCACAAATATATTCATAACTAATTATATTTAATTAAATATTTGGTCAAAATATCTAATTAACATTATTTTCTTAATATAATTTTATAAATATTTGAATAACTTATAATATTTTTTACTAATTAAGTAATTATTTTTTTAATGTTAAAAAAATAGCGAAAAATTAAATTCGGTGGGCTACCCGCCTCGCCCCGCTGAAGCCCGCAGACTAAACGGAGCGAGTTAGGCAGGTTTGGTTGTTATGACGGTCTTGAAATCGTAGCCCAACCTGCCTTTTCTGGCGGACTAAGCGGACCGATCCCGATGAATTTAGACCCTCCCTAAACTCAGTTGCAAATTATTCTGCTAGATGTTAATAATAATAAAAAAAAGTTATTCTGCTAGATTTTCCCTACCTCATTATCCTGTGTTTGAAATCTCCCAATATACACAAAAAAATAAATCTAGTATTTTTCATTTCTCAATTATGAAATATTCTAAAAATGAATTTTTATTTATTTTTTAAAAAAATACTCATTAGTACAAAATTTGTCTACCATAAGAACTTAATTATAGACTTTCAAACAATAACAATCTAATTAAAAATTTGGTCAGCTGAGAATAGTTAAACCTTTTAATTATACAATTCACAAAATAAATATGTAGTCAATGAAAAATCAATGCAACAAAATAATTAACGTGATTAAAAGAAATACAACTTAAATAGTTAAGTTAATGTATATACACAATTTTTTTTTAATTGTATTCTTAGAATTAACATTAAGTTAGCTCATAAGATAAAAAAAATATCTTACACTTATAAACTCTCATATTTTTTATAGACATAAAATTTATAAAATGCATAAGTTTCGAATAAGTGAAGGTTAAAATATAAACAATAATCCAAAACGAAAGAAAGAAAAAATAAAACACATTAATGTATCGTGAGTATTCCAATGTTTCATAGAACTTCAGCCATGATTATTAATTAACACAAAATAATTACACTTCTGAGTTTTTAACAACTCTTAGTATTTCTTACAATGACAAATTTCAACAACAATTGACCATCTTCTACTTCTAGTCTTCACTAACTCTATAAAAATCCTTTGGGGATCCAAATCTGGATAGGTTTCAAAGTTTTCCACATATAGTAATGATACATTTATAGTTATATTAAGGGTTTACAAATTGTTATATAATAATATCACACAATTATTTAATCATATCTATACACTATTATTTAATTTAATTGTCTTGCAATTATATTATTATTATTATTATTATTATTATTATTATTATTATTAACTAGTCAAATTTACATTTGCAAGATCTTTATTATAATAGATGTTTGAGTTAAATATTTCTGTGTAAAATGTAAATTGTTTCACACAATGTCACCAAAAAAAAAAAATTGTTTCATACAAAAAACTGAAAAAGTACATATAAATTTAAATGAAATCTTTATAATTATTTAGAATGGGGTATGAAAATTTGTTAAAAATTATGTTACATTTATTTAGGATGTCCTTAGTTTCTCACTCGCTTTCTGTGTATATGTGTCTGTCCAATTCATGCTTTGTTTCCATTCCATATTTCCATGTGCACCTTATTTCCTTACACTGCAGCTTCCCATCTAACCCCTCTCTCTCTCTCTCTCTCTCTCTCTCTCTCTCTCTCTCTCCCCCCCCTTCATCTTCTTGCTCCATTGTGTTGTTCCCAGCTCAAAGATTCTTGGGTTGGTTCTGCCTTCTGTGATTGGTGAGTTTTCTGGGTTCTCCCTGTATGCTCACTCTTCCATTGTACCTTCACTTCATCATGCTCCTCCTTTGATTTTATTTATTGTCTTTTTGTGTGCCATTTTTTCTAAATACAATCACTTTGTCCTGCCAGGATTTGAGTTTTGATTGCAAAAGCATTTTTTTTCACCCATGTAATAAGCAAACAAGCTGGTGAAGTGATATAAAGTGTGTCCATTTAGCCAAAAAGATTGCAAATTTGTGTGTTTTTCAAGGAAATTAAAGATTTTGGAATCTGGGTTTTTGCTTAGGATTGATTTGGTTTAAAATGTCATTTTCCTTTTATTTGTGTGAATTGATATGAAACTGTTTTTAAAGGTTTAAACTGACCCCCAAGAAAAGGAAAAGAAAAAAAAAATGGAGTCTTATTCAACTTTGAAATTTGATTGATTCTTGATTTAATGAATGAGTAAGTAGAGAATAGGATCCAGATTTAGTTTTTTATGCCATGTAGCTTTCTTTCTCTTCAGTATATATTCTTCAGCAATGTGTACCATAAAAGAAAATTCATATTCCCCTTTTGTCTAGCTTCTAAACTAAGCATTTCAATCCATCAGAAACTAGAGGAGCCAGCACAAGCACCAAAAAGAGTAAGAAAGAGGGGGAATATAAATTAATATAAAAATAATTTTTTTTTTTACTTATTATATGTAGTTTTTCAGAGGCACTGGACCCAGCTTTGCTTGTTTGATTTTTGAAGATTTGATTCAAGGAATTAATACATCTGTTAGAATTATATTCTTTGACAAATCTTGTTAAACATGCATCTTTGGTCTTCTTTTTTTCCCCCTTATTTTTTTTCAATTTATAAAATTAAGCTTTCTTTAGTTGTATTTTCAGTCTAAGTTTTTATCAACCAAGATTTGATGTCACATAGTAATTAATTAACTTAACAATTTTCTAATTAATAAAGGACCCCATTAATAAATTGTCACTTCATCAATCCCTGTGATATATGCATTTCAAACTTCAAATATTTTGTTCTTTTCATCTATCCATTATTTGCATAACATGGGGAATAAATATGAACCACATAAAAAAATAGTGTAGACTAGGAAGCAACACATTCCTTTGATTTAATAAATCATCTACTTTTGTACCTGAAACATGCAAGTTTTTCAGTAATACAAATAATAATGTGATACAATTTCCCACTAAAACACTTGGAATAGCAGGCAAATGATAGATTTCCCCTTCCCTTTCATACATTTTGCAAATATAGGTATTGTATAAGTGCTTCTTTAGTATTCTTTTCTTGAAATTTTTGCACTGAGAATCTGAAATTATTTGATACTTGTTGAAATTTATCTGATAAATGTATTGCATACTTAATGCCTATTTTAACAATCTTCATTTTGTATTTTATTTGCCATGTAATACAGAACTATGATGAAGGATTTGCCATAAAGAGTGCATTGTTTTACCATTCCTTGGTAAACAATGGTTGTGGAATCATGGTTTCGCACTCTCTGGAAGGTTCCTCGGAAGCATGATGCTAATGCTGAGAAGGTTGCGATTGAAGTATTAGCATTTGAAGTAGCCAGCTTGATGTCCAAGCTGGTTAATCTATGGCAGACTTTGAGTGATAGACAGATTGCTAAGTTGAGAGAGGAAATCACAAATTCGGTGGGCATAAGAAAGCTGGTTTCTGAGGATGATCATTTCATTGAGCGTTTGATCTGTGCAGAGATACTCGAGAACATGGCACATGTGGCTGAATCTGTGTCTAGACTTGGTAAGAAATGCAGTGATCCAAGACTAAAAGGTTTTGAGAATGCATTTTATGAGTTCATCACTACAGGTTTCGATCCATATGGATGGGAATTCACTTTCAAGAAGATGGAGAAAAAGATCAAAAGGATGGAGAAGTTCATATCAACTAATGCAAGCTTGTATCAAGAAATGGAAGTGCTTGCTGATCTTGAGCAAACTCTTGCAAGAATGAAGGCGAGCGGTGAGTCAGATGCTGTAACTTTAATCGAGTTTCAAAAGAAGGTTGGGTGGAAAAGGCAGGAGTTAAAGGACTTAAGGGAGGTTTCTTTGTGGAACAGGACATATGATTACACCATACATCTTTTAGCAAGATCCTTGTTCACGATATTTCATCGGATCAACCATGTATTTGGAATCCAAGAAGTGGTAGAAGCTGATGGAACCAACAATTCAGGTGTCTTGAATTCAGATTTTATTTATAGAAGTCAATCGGTTTCTACATTGTTGCAATCTACAGTCCACCAATCGTGGAACAGCATTGCAAGGTTTTCTTCAGGGCCCCTTAATCTCCATGCTCTTACTGCTAGATCAGGTCCCATTGGTAGATCAGGTCCAATTGGTGGAACAAACAAAACCAGCATTTCGCATTCTGGTCCTCTTGGTGACTCCTCAACAAAATCAGGACCAATTTCAGCAAAGCATCCTAGTGTCAATTTTTATTCAGGTCCTCTTGGAAGGAATTCGAATCAATCAGTCCCAGTTTCTGGAAAAGCCAAAAAGAGCAAGATTTGGAAGTTTTATGGACACTCGGCTGCCTTAACTGGGAAAGAAAGTCACTCGAGACCAAGTCGACTAACTCAAGTAGGACCTTTCAAAGGATGCATGGCTGCAGACAGTTCAGTTTCCGAATGCCACTCAAGCACAAAGAATGTTCTTTATGGAACCAATAATCCCAAAGAGGCTCATTCAAATCTTCTCCCTGGAAAACTATGTCATCATACTCAATCAGTCTTCAAATCTCTGTGCAAGCTACTAGACCCTCCACCCGAAACTCTTGGTGCTGCTGCATTGGCACTGCACTATGCAAATGTTATCATTGTGATTGAGAAGCTAGCAGCTTCTTCAAACCTGATTGGTCCTGATGCAAGAGATGACCTATACAGCATGCTACCTGGGCGAGTTAGAGCTGCTCTAAGGGCGAAGTTGAAGCCGTATACCAAGTCCATGTCATCGTCATCATTGGTATACGACACAAGTCTTGCTGAAGAATGGAATGAAGCAATGACAAGCATATTGGAGTGGCTGGCACCGCTCGCTCATAACATGATAAGATGGCAGTCCGAGAGAAGTTTTGAACAGCAGAGCTTTGTTTCCCGGACAAACGTGCTTCTCGTACAAACCCTTTACTTTGCGGATCAAGAGAAGACAGAAGAAGCAATCACTGAGCTTCTTGTAGGTCTGAACTATGTATGGAGATATGCTAGGGAGCTGAATGCAAAAGCTCTGGCAGAGTGTGTCAGTTTTAGAGTAGACAATGAATATCCCAATCTCTGAGTGGATAACACAATTCATTTTTTTGGTCTCTGGCGATTTCCAACATGATCCCAGTTCTTCCTTGCAGAAAACACCAAAACCAGTGTGAATCAGATGCTAGCTCAAGTATGAAAGAAAGTACCAACACTCACTTTACTAAGTTATCAGAATGGGTTGCTGGTGAGGGATTTTTTTTATAGTCACTTAATATTCTATTTGATGAGTTCCAAGATGGAACTTTAGATGGCTGGTTCATCATTGCAAAGCTTCTCCCTTTACTTTTCTTTTACCTTTGCAGAGCTCCTACAAGACGTTTAGAGTGTGTATATTAATGAGCATTATTTGCGTACTAAATTGTATAGTTCTATTACACAGTGATGAATGGTTATCTATCAAATATAGTATTTTCTGAATTGTCATCACTCATCAGGCATGAAGCCTTTGTCATAGTACTGATGGAGTTATGGTAAATAACTATTATGAATTATAACACACTAATGTGGCAAGTTATGCTTTTACTTAAAATTTAACAATGCCAACTACATCAGATAAACACTTGTCAACAATAACAGTTCAATTTGTGGTTTAGGTAAATTTATCAAATGAAACAAATCCTTTGGTTACCAAGGGAATCTATATCTTGGGAGATGTAATGATCATTTCATCTGCAAATAAATTGAGGAACAAAGTGTTGTTACATGAAACATTTTAAGTATTCTAGGAATCTAAACATTTCAGTTATTTTAGCCATTGATCTCAATCATAAAATATATATACATGGTTGAAGTTGAAATCAATAGCTAAAACTATTACACTTGAACACCTAAATACTTGAAACGTATCCATTGTTATATGCTCTCAAGTCTCAACCAGCAATGTAGAAAGATAGAAACATCCAAATAAGGAATGAATCGGAGACTTTATAACCCATTTTATTTTCCTCTGGCTGTAGAAAATGTTAAGTTTCAAATAATTTTCTACTCGGAGAAATACAGACACATTGGTGGCTCACACTGAAACCAAAGAAAAATAATTCACAGCCTTCTTATTTTAAATCGTCCACTAAAAATTTTTCCCCACAGTGAAATTGAAAAGAAACTAAGCCTAGTATATAAGACATTACACGATATAATTTTATGGGGACTTACAATATTTAATTGATGGAAATGAAATTATTCAATATGAATTGAAGATACTGCTGAAGTGATTTCATTTGTTCTTGGGTCAGCACTTTCTAAAGAAACGCCACAAGGATCTTCTTTAACCAAAAGGGCAAGAACATTGAGTGAGCTCCATGTTTTCACCACATTGCTGCTTGAATCTCCCAGAGTAACAGCAAAGACAGCATCAAATCCTCCTGCTCCTGGAACTCCAGCCAACAACACTCCTTCCAAGTTCAATGTAGCATCTAAAAGTTTTGTTTGTGATTCAGGTTCAATCTGCATGAAGATCAAGGAAATAGTGGTGATGTTATACCAGCAGATACATATTTATAAACGACATCATTCAAATAGAATCATAATAAAAAAGTGCCAAATCAATGAAAGGAACTTACAGGAACACCTGCAGCCTCACCCATTAGGCGCATATGATCTCTAATCCCAAGCATAGCTTCTTTTGCACCTAGCAATCCTTTAACAACTGCTTCCTTGTTGGGTTCAGAACCTTGCTCTATCCACTGTGTATGAGAATGCATTTTCAACATCAACACAAAAGAAGAAAGGCAAGAATAAATGTCAATATATATAATATTGAATATGAGAATATGAAGAGTAGTCTCAAGAACATCATATCACATATGTGCATTAGAAATTCAGTAACATCACTTGAAACTGAAACCCAGGCAAATAGTAAAGCTGGATGTACAATCTCTTTCAAACCCATCAAAAGTCAACTTAATTGTATAAGTCTAACAGTAATGATGTATTATCTCATTAAAACAACTAATAAAAAGGAGTGTAGAAATTTAATCTAATTCAAGGCATGCCATACGGCCAAAATGTTCAAGTTATTTAACAGTGAGCATTGTCAATCAGGTTACTCTACATCCACAAGAGTAAATATTACAAGTGTGAAGTTACTTCCATTAATTAAACAACCACAAATGATTTCAAAGAAATACCTTGTCTGATCTGAGTTTGCTGCAGCTATCAATCACAGATTTATATGCATCCCAGTGTTCCTTTGCTAATTTACTTAACATGCTTAGTTGAATTTCTAATGCCGAATTTGCCACTGACAATCTTTTCCATGTGTCCAGGGATTTCTGAGGGTCAGACTTTTGCCATTTTTTTACAGCACCAACCATTGATGGGGTGGATGAACCACCAGTACCCGGTTCTCCTAGTAACTAAAAAACAATACACAATAGACTTCATATTATTCTGATAAGAAAGTCGTTCAACCTGAAACAATGTTGTAAAAGGAAAATGTGGAGCATATAAGATATTTAAATTGCTTACCAGAGTCATCAGAGGTGGTAAAGAGAACTCAGTCCTGTCATGGTCCCAGTTTCCATTCAGAATGTCAGTTATAACTTCTGGTATAGGCAAT
>JASCZI010272028.1:29547-40395 GCA_036250425.1 Stylosanthes scabra
AGGTTTGTTGTTTACGAAGTTTTAAAAGAGGTTTCAATTGGCAGGATCAGCCTTTTTGAAGTTACATACGACGCGTTATCACTTGAAGTTAAATGTGAATGCAGACTATTTGAATATAGAGGTATAGTGTGTCGTCACTCTTTGATGGTGCTTAGCTATGAGAGAATAGATACTATTTCTCCAAGTTATATTTTGACACGATGGAGTAAGAATAGTATAGTAAAGAGGAGGCATATGAGTATCAAGAGCAACTATGATGAGCCATCATTGGAGCCAAGCACCAAGAGTTATAATGGTATGCTTTCGCATGCTAAAGTTCACTGTGAATCTGCTTCAGGATGTTCAGTGTTGACTGCTATGGTACATCATTCTTATGATAAGTTTGAGGCTGAGATGAAAGAATACAAAGCCCAAATTAATGGATAAGTTATCATAGCACATCAAGATGGTTCACTGAGCGAGATGAATGATTTGCAAATCCCAACACGTATTAGATCGAGAGGACGTCCGAAGAAAAGATTGGGTTCGAACATGGAAAAACAGATTACTTCAAATATAAAGAAAAGGAAAGGTCAATCGAAGGGTGAATGATCAGCAACGCAGAATTATATTTCGCAAACATTGCCTTTGTTTTAGTTATAATATCTGGTTCGATTTATATTTTAAATGTCATTCTATTACACAAACATTCAATTTATTCTAGTTATAATATCCGGTTAGATTTTATATTTTAAATGTCATGCTAAAAGTCAAGCATTTCCTTTATTTTAGATATCATATCCGGTTTGATTTCTATCTCAAATGTCATTCGTTTGTATTAGAAAATATAATCATTTCGATCCACATTTGTTTGCAAAACATGTTCAATGTTCAACTAAAAACAAAATTGTAAATTACAATATAATTAACTAAGAGAAGTCTATTTGCTAGGTAAATCAGCGGATGACACTTGAAGATATGGGCTTCGAAGAATAGGAGCAGGCCTGGTGTTCCGCATTCCGTTTGCTTTCCTCATTGTTTCCATTCTCTAAGCATTTGATTCACTCAACATTATCTTTGCCACAATGTCTTTCCTAAATTCGTCAAGCTTGGGCTACAATTGAGATCATATGTAGTTTGTTAAGTTTAACTAAATTCAATTATAATTAGCAACAATAAAATGCTGGAAAATTAGTTACTTACTTCTGTCCATGTTTCAATGTTGTACTCCTTGTTACTTGATGAACATTCTTTTAAAACGGTTGGATCAATCAACTCCATCCACTTCATAATATAGACTCCGCAGTCATGCTCATTTGGCTGCCCAGGAACGTTGATATATTTTGCCAGTAATGAGTGTGTCCCTTTCTAGAACATGGATGAGCCTCCAGCCCATCTTAACAATTGATCCAATATATTACTCTGAAATAATGTAAAATGAACTAGAATCAAATTAAAGAACCTAAAGCGAACCAGATTTATTAAGGAAATCGAAGGAAATATGACAAATGTGAGGTAAGGAGTAAACTTACGGCAAAATGATTTACATCTGTTCTTTCATCACCGGGGCTTTCTATGTTCTTGGAATCTAAGACAAAGAGTTCCTTTTCGACCACATCCAAGACATACAACCACCAATGTTCGAAAAAGAGAACCGGGGCAAACAGCTGCATTTTAGGGTCAACTTTTGTTTAAGCTAATTTTAGATGATTATACTGGTACTTAATTTTAAAAAAGATAGAGAACATACAAATCTATGCATCAAGATAACCCTTATATTCTTCATGATTTTTCATAGTGCCAATATCGTGTGGTTTCCTTTTCTTCTTGTCCATGTAGTTGTGACCATGAGTTCCAAGTATTCTAGTCTGCAGAAAAAAAAGAAAACGAACCAGATTTTCATGAGAATACGAAGATGATAATTTAAAAATAAAGAAATCGAACCGGATTTTACCAATATCTCTGGTGGAACGCAGTATACTTGCTTTTGAAATCGCTCGCTTTGTTCCATCTTTAATGTGTGGCACATGATACTGACAACCTGCGAATAATAATGAATCGAAGTAAAAATTTTGAGAACCAGATTCTCAGTAGAATACGAAGACAATTTTTTATACCAACTTACTTATATGTCAATATACTGTCCGGGTCTCATTGACATGAATTGGTACTTAATTGCTTCAAGAAATTTTGAATTTTTTTATAAATAAATAATTAAAATAATATATTTATCAATCTGGACACGGGTTAGGGTTTTTACTGATTTGGGCCTGCCTCACATAACACGGGCTTGGATGAGCCGTGTTGGACTTTAAACATAACACGGTGGTGTCAGCAGCGTGTTAACTAACGGCCCAATAGGTTTATTGCAACACGGGCTACACTTCTACAAGTTGGCTAACACACAGGTCCCTAGCCCGTGTTAAGCATTTGCTGCACCATGCAATGGGCTAGCCCGTGTTAGCGTCAAAGGCTATCATGGGAGTGGCTAGCCCGTGTTAGAGTCGAGGCCTATATAAAGGGTCGTGTTGCCCCACTCCAACCCCACACCTCATTCCTCATTTTCCCACTTCTTACCTCCTTCTTCCCCCAAATCTCTCTCTCTCTCTCTCTCTCTCTCTCTCATTTGTAGCTTTGGGGTGGATATGTCTGCACGGGCCAAAGGCAGGAGAGGGGCATGCGGTGATGCACAACAAAACGAGCCAGCCGCAAATGAACCAATAAATTTGCACAGGCTAAACGAGTTGTGGCACATTGCTGGAGCGCTCAACACCCAGGTATGTGTAAATTTTAAATTAATTAATTATATCATTTGTGTAATATATTAAATATAAATGTTTTGAAATATTAATTTTGTGTTGTTAATTTGTAATTTTTTTTGTAAGAAGTAGGTAAATTGCTAAAGTTGTTATTATTTATGGATTTATTTGTGCATGCATGAAATATATTAATTACGAATATATTTATTAGTAATATGTTAATTAGAAATGGCTGAATTAATAGTTATGTCTGCTTAATTTTTAATGTTTTTTAATGAACTGGATAAATTAAAATGCTAACAGATATTGTTATTTATGAATTTATTTATGCATGCACGTAATATATTAAGTAGTAATATATTGATTAGCAATATATTGGTTAGTAATATATTAATTAGTAATAGTAATATATTAACTAATACATAAGAGTTATAAAGTAAGTTTTGTTAATTCTAATTTTTATTCTCAGAACTAATTAAAATGATGACTGATGTTGTTATTTAAGAATTTATCCATGCATGTATTTGTCTTATTTGGTGTTCCGAATTAGTTGTTAATATTTATGTGGGTCTTCAAATACTCGTTTAGGTTGCAATGTTAATTTATTGGAGACTTAATGCTACCTTGTTCGGCATGTATATCTGTATGGATGTGTAATTAAAAACATGGATTTGTACATGCAGAGGGAGCGGTTGTTCCTGCCAAGGCGATGTGCCTTCCTAATGCCCCCACCTGCGCCGTTGATCCCGTTTATCAGGCAAGCTGGATTTGAGCATGCGGTACAGCTGCAGGACTTCTGTTTTGACGCAGCGCTCCTCTCCGTATTCGTGGAGCGCTAGAGGCCTGAGACCCATTCTTTCCACCTCCCGTGGGGCGAGTGCACTATCACGCTTCAGGATGTGGCCTATCATTTAGGTCTTCGCACGAATGGGGCGCCCATTGGGGCATGCCTGCAAGATTTTGCCACATATTACCAGAGTGAGCCATGGGACTTGGTGGAGGAGTTTCTTGGGGCACGACCACCACCGGTTCATGACGAACGGAGAGTGATATTTGCCATCCGCATGAGGTGGCTGCGGGAGAGGATTCAGCAGATGCCTAACCATGCCGATGATGTTACGCTCAGACAGTATGCCAGGTGCTACATTCTCCTGTTCATAGGAGGTTATTTGATGCCGGATACGTCCAGTAATCTCGTGCATATACGTTGGGTTCCGCTTCTCAGGGATCTTGATGCATGTGTGGAGTTGTCTTGGGGCAGTGCCGTGCTTGCATGGACCTACCAGTCCTTGTGCAATGCAGCTGCGTGGGACAGGACCGATATAGCAGGTTGCATTCCCTTGGTAATATACTGGATTTATCACAGATTTCCGCGGTGGTCTCCTCGAGATTTGGACGTTGCTGTGTGGCCTTTACTCATAGGTAATGTGTTGGTAGATTTATGATTTCATATGTTATTAATTTTGTGTTTCTGTATTGTTAAGGATACTCGTACATGATGCATCTTTCTGCCCTGTATGTAGGTTGATCGGTTATCAGCAGCCGGATAGAGACATGCAGGAGGGAAGACTATTGAGGTGGCATGAGGCCTTGGACCGATCAGACATTGCGCGGGTAAGTGCTATAAGAATAAAATAGTTTATAGAATGAACTCGTTAATTCGCTGATGTTATGTGAAATGACCTTTTTTGTACAGTTTCGGTGGACCCCATATGATGCCCATGATCTACAGGCCATTGTTCCAGAGTGGATTCGCTCACATGCCGAGATATACACATGGAGGTCTGCGGTGCCTATCGTGTGCTTCAACTACGTGCACATGCATCACATTGATCGTGTGCTTAGGCAGTATGGTGGAGAGCAGCCCGTCCCTAGGGACCCAGTTGATGTCACAAGGTTTATGACATCAACCGGCAGGGGCGACAATCGGTGGTGGCCTGATACGCTAAGCTCCTGGTATGATGGGTGGCAAGCTAGAAGCACTCGCGAGGTACTTGTTACCATACACGAGTGCAGGGATTTCAGGGGGACTCAGGATTATTTCACATGGTATGTGGCTGCATGCCGAGTGGGGTTTTTGTCCCTGGCGTCTCGGCTGGATGACCCACGATGGATGTTTGCGCCTCTAGATCTACCAGTGTCTACTACCCATTCTAGGGACGAGTTGACCATGCTAGAGGATGCGCCTGATTGTTGTCGGAGGAGTGCACATGCTCCAGGGGGAGGGGCCGGAGACCGCCGGTACATGCTAGTCCGCCCAGGGCGCCGGCGAATGCACGTGATCGGCAGCGGAGAGAGAGGATGGGTGTTGTTGGTGGTCTGGATGAGGTGCATGAGGAGGAGGCCGAGTTCGCATGATAGGAGGAGCCTGGCAACAGAGGAGAGCACCCACATGTTTCGCCAGCACGGTCACCGTGGTTCGACCCTGACATCATAGGGTCATCATCCATGGCGCCACCTAGTCATTCCTCACAGCCCGCGGTTATCGCTTCAGCCCAGGCTTTCTCGGTTTCAGCATCTCCTGATCTGTATATGCATGACTCACTTGAGAGATCAGCCCTTGACGACGTATTTTACATGATTCGTGCACCAGAGATAGTTATTATTCAGCAGGCAGTGTCGTACAGGACATCCCGAGATCATCAACTTGACCCCAGCAGCTCGGCATATGTGGCACCTCCCCCCTACCGCAGTTTTCGCCACAGATGCAGCAGGACACTTGGTTACAGGGTCAATTCTCACCCCCATCGTATGGGATATACTGTGAGTGACTTGGGTGGCTCCGGGTCTCAGTATGGTACTCCACCAGCATACTACGACTTCATGAGTGGCCCAGTCTCGACCACGCCTCAGACCGAGACAGGACCGACAGAGCCCTCCCCACCACTCGTTCACCAGAGACCCACGAGGGCAGTTAGACCACCCACATGTGGCACCGGTGGGCACCTAGAGCATCATGGTAGCGGTTACAAGTGATTATGCTTTTGTAGTTAGCTGTCTTTATATCCTATTTGTGCTATTTAGAATTTCGATCGTGTTATGTTTATTTCTTGCACTTATGTATTTTGATTAGTTATGGTTTTTTAGGCATGGTGAATTGATGTATGTTGAATTTTGGACATGCTATGTATTATCCCGGATATGTTATGGTTATTTCTTGCACTTATGTATTTTGAATTTCGGACATTTTATTATTATTTTGCAATATATTTGCAAATGAAGTGAACTTGCATTCGCAACATGAGATAACATAACAAACCGGCGCGAACATGAAACTAAAAAAGTAAGATAAAAAAAGAAGATAAACTAACAAACCGACACGAACATAAAACCAAAAAAAGAAGCTAAAAAAAGCAGATAAAATAACAAACTGACACGAACGTCAAATCACTGCCACAGATAACCGCTCACACTGCTAATCCTCGGGGTGCTAGGCATTATGACAACCTCGCCTTGTATGCCCCAATTGACGACACACACTACAACGCTTCTCCTGCCGCTCAACAAGGTCCATTTCATTCCTAATCCGAGTAGAAACTGGCCTCCCCTTTGACTTTCGACGCATTGACTGATTGTGCTTTATAGTTGCTCCGCACCAATTAGGCCATAGCCTCTCATCCGGAATCAGAGGAAAGTCTACATCATAAACCATTTTTCCATGAATCCAAGCCATACACAGGGTCAACGTAGGGACACCACTCAATGCCAACAGCAGCGCATGCTGCGATAACATGCCGACACGGTCGATGTAGCTGCTGGAAGCGCCCGCAGTCACACATTCTCTGTCGGAGTCTCACCCGGTATACTGATTGGTGAGACTCGATTATCGGAACCACCTCCACTACAAACACTGCCGACTGACGATCGCAGCTAGTCACGCGCATCTTTAGCAAGTCAGCCTTGTGCTTCTCTATCTCCGAAAGCAGGAACTGAGTCCAAATATTGCCCCCAGCAATCTGTGCATTCGCATCCTAACCCCCTTCCTAATCCATAGCTGCTGCAGGCGCTCATATGTGACTTTAACGATGGCCGAGATGGGTAGGTATCTTGTACCCTTCAAAACAGCATTTATGAACTCTGATAAATTTGTTGTCATGTGACCCCATCTGCAACCCTCGTCGCAGTGCTGCAACCACAAACTTTTTTGGAATCGAGCAGCCCAAGCATGCATTTCAGGCCTCCTCGTCTCTAGTGCCCTCATGTATCCGGATACTCAAGCTCAATGGGAGCGTACGCTGCATTCATTAACGCACGCTTACCCTCTTTCGACTTGAACTTGTTGTTGAAGTTACTAGCCATGTGACGGACACATATTGCATGATATGCACTCGGAGGATGCCACCCACTGTCCTCTTTTTCAAGTGCCGCTTTGATTGCAGGTGACCGATCCAAAATTAAAAGGATCCCCTCTTGGCGGACCACATGATGCCTCAGATTTCTAAGGAAGAATGACCACGAGTCTGTTGTTTCTGACCATGAGGGTGCTTGAACCTCTTTTTTTGGCCCCGGGTCATCCATAACACGACCTTTGGTGGCCTAATGTATGGTAACACAGGCTAGGCATGCCCATTTTGCGTAACACGGGCTATGCATGCCCATTTTACTTAACACAGGCTATCATTGCCCAACATATGTAACACGGGCTTCCGAAGCCCAATTTACGCAACATGGGCTAGTGATGCCCAATTTCTATAACACGGACTATCCAAACCCAATTTAACCAACACGCATAAGGCAACCCCATGTTAGGATCATGCTGGACTAGATTCTAACTAACATGGGCTACACACCACCGTGTTAAGTGTACAGTCCAACACGGCTCACCCAAGCCCGTGTTATGTGAGGCAGGCCCAAATCAGTAAAAATCCAAACCCGTGTCCAGATTGGTAAATATGTTATTTTAATTATTTATTTATAAAAAGAATCCAGAAATTTAAGCCCACTTAGCTTGAAAATACTTTCGTATTCATTATCCCCTATTGGCACCGTTGCCCAAATTGCGACTCTGTCATGCAATTCATTCCTAATATTCAATCTTTGAGTGGGGTGAGGTGTTTGGAATTGATTTTCTTTTTCCTTCATCAATTCATCAAATTCTTCTATTTCTGAAATTACTTGGGTTGTCGGTAAACGTTCTTATGGGTCTGTTAAAGATAAACCACAGAACCGGATTTAAATCATAAAGAAATAATAGAAACGGATTTTCAAACACACAAGAAGAAAAAAGAGAAAAAACATGATATGAACTACTTACATTACTTCAACGACGGATTGAGTTTGGACAGGTCTGCCCTCTGCCTCAGGACGTCATTCTTCATCCGCCAAAGGGTTAGTTTCCTCAGGGTGCTCTTCTTCATGTGGTTGTTCTTCCTCAGCTTTAGGGATCAAGGGAATGAATGGTGTAGGTTCATGCTCATCTTCAGAACTTAAAGAAATGTTAATTATTTCTTCTTCCATATGAGGTTGCTGAGATGGTTGCTCTTCATGATGAGGGGGTTGCTGAAGGGGTTGCTCTTCTTGCGGAGCAGGTTGATGAGGAGGCTTAGGCACCGGGCTGCATCAATAAGTGACATATAAATATTCCGAACCGGATTTCGAAGCTAATAAGAAGCGAAAAACTAAACAAAAAGAGATATAAACATACTGAATTAATGGTTTAGGGTATAGAATGTGTGTTTGTCTCTCATCAAGAGTGCCCTCCTTCTCAGATAATCTAGAAGATGGACGGATTCTCTTCATCTTCTTCTTTCTACATAAATAATTCATAATTGATACTGATTTTTATCATCATATTCATATTCTTATCGTTTACCCGTCGAGCTGACTATAAATGGGATGGGCTCAAATTTTTTTAGCCCGAGCTTAATGAGTTGGGTCAGACCCGTCCGTTTGACAGCACTACTTAATACTCAACCCATCATGTCCAAAAGAGTTGCAACTTGCAACAATGTTGGGAACAATTAGTGAAATGTATCACCATAAAAGTAAGAAAGTATGGGAGCAACATACTGATGAGTCAATTGAAACGGGTATATGGATAATTTGCTATAGTGGAGAATAACACATCTCATGATTCCATGGGGTTATTTTGTATGCATTTTGGACATTTTCCGTACCATGTAATGTTGGTTTGCTAACCTAACAGGAAATTCCCTTGAATGGTGCATGAGCATTATTGTTTAATGTGGAGAAGTTCGCATCCTGGATTGCATGGCAAGCAAAAATTACAAGAGGAAGGAGGAGATAATCAATTACAAGCCTTGTACAGGGAGACAGAATCCAGAGGCTTGAAGGGGGGTTTTATCACGCAATATACAGGGACAGGTAGTTGTAAGATTGGAGATTCATGTTTCTATTATTGTTTAGTAGGTGACATGGTTAGTTTTTCATGTGTGTCTAGGTGAGTTATTGCAGAGCACTTAGGTTGGGTATATAATCAACAAATAGGATTAGTGTTATATAATAAATAAGGATCGAGTGCTATCTCAACGTGTGGGTCAAATCTTAAATCAGTCCCAACATTTGGATCAGTGTTATCACATATTAAATTTGGGATGAACACACCCGCACCCCACCCACACATTTAATTCACATTCCATCATTGGAGTCGAACCCCTTAGCTTCTAGGAGATATGCTCCACCACTTGGGTACTGCCTTGGGTGTAAATATTTGTAACCTTAATTGTATAGTTTTTTTATATTTTTTATGTTTATTCATGTAACAATAATGTTTAAGTGTGAGTATAGGTTGGAGAATTGATGCTATGTTATTCTTTTAGTGAAATTGTTAATTAATCTTCATCTCAAATTAAATGGCGGGACAACATTGAACTCGTTTAAAAATGCACACATTACCAATACAACTTCAACCAAAGTCTTCTAATTTCATCTAGGTACAATATAATTAGAGACAAATAACAAATAATGAACCAAAAAAAAAATACAAGAGACAAATAACAAATGAAATATATAGATATTATAGGCCATACCTAAAAGAAAAATTATAATTGAAGTTAAAGCCGAGAAATAATTAGCTCAGGAAGAATGTCAGCAGTAACAATTAACAAACATTGCAAAAAATAATGTGAACCTTAGTAATTGGTTGTAGTTCTTTACTCATTTTGTTTATAGTTTTTGAGGGTTCAAAAATTGTTCACGCTTTTGTTGATGAACAATTAAGATGGAGATCTCAATAATAATTTAACAAAAATTTTATTTGCACAAATTTTATTTGCACATCAAAATAAGTGAATACATTATACATATATAAATTTATCATTTTTAATGCATATTTTGAATTTTAATATGTATGATTGCGCTGAAGAATTAAAGAAAGACTAAAATTAAAAGAGAACTTTTTTGTTTGGAGAAAAAAAAATAGACAAGTGAAGTTCACTTAATAATTAAGATATCGAAATGTTGCTACTTCCAATCCAAACCAAAATTGTTAAATGCTAAAAGCTAATTAACTCACCAAGCAAACGTCGGCGGCACATCTTCAAAAATCAAACTCGTTATTCTGATAGGTATAGTGGGAGTAAAGAGAGGTGAGACTTCGAGAGAACAGAGAGAGAGAGAACAGAGAGAGAGCATCGGAGACAACGGACACCGCCGCTCCCTCACGGAGCTGCGCCGGAGCCGTTCTTCGGTGCGGATCTTGAGGAGAGAGGTAACAGGGAGCTAACAGAGAGGAGAGAGAGAGAGAACAGAGAGGGGTGAGAGAGAGAACAGAGAGAGAGAACATCGGAGACAACGGCGAAGATCCTTCTAATCGCCGTCGACACTGCCGATCGCCTCCGTCGTCGCGTCGTTCACCTCGCCTAGCTCCCCTAAGTAGTCGTCACCGTTCAAGCTCCTCCGCGTCATGCTGTAACATCCGTCGCAGCCCGGTGTTCTTCTCCGCCAACATTCGGGTCTTCCTCTGCAGCAGGTCGGATCCGTTCCTGTGGTGTCCGATTTCAGCATCCAGAACCGGATCCATCGCCATTCTTCTATTCCATCCACAACCATCGTCACCGTTCTTCCGTTCAATTCACACCGTCTTTCGTTCAACCATCACCATCGTCGTCTCTGGCCGACCTTCCACACCCGTAGCAAGCTCGCCGATCTC
>JASCZI010272028.1:53804-74306 GCA_036250425.1 Stylosanthes scabra
TGCTTCGCTCAACCCTTTTTTACCAAGCTCCTTTGGGTATGTTATGTCTATCACTTTGCTCTGCCATCCCCTATAATTCATCTTTTTAATGGCTTCCATTTCTTCAATGGATAGAAGAGGGCCTTTTAGTGAAAGACGGTGGCATTGTTCCTCAGTAATTTCTGTCAGGTCACCTTCAGGACCAACCATACATTCCGTGGAAGTGACTATTTTCTCACGAATAGGATCAATAGGTGGATTCGTAACTTGAGCAAACATTTGCTTGAAGTACTCAAAAGTAAGTTTCTCTCTGTTAGACATGACAGCTAGTGGAGTATCATTTCCCATTGAACCAAGGGCTTCTGTACCATCCTTTGCCATGGGAAGTAATAACATCTCCAAGGACTCAACTGTATAGCTGCATGAGCAAAGCAGAACATAAAAACACTTCGTTTGTAAATAAGTATAACCTAAAACACATATAAATATATATCATCATGGAGTTGACATACCCAAAAGCTTTCAAGGGAGCCAGTAAACCATGAATTCCCATATTTTCCATATCTACATCATTGCCAGATGCCTGTAACTCGGATAAAAAGCTAGGGTGAGAATTGCCTACAAGAAACTCACAAGAAGTTTACATGGAATATCTTGATACTTACTGGAACCACTCCAGCTATGTTTGGAGGCACTCTTTCAGATTCATGAACAGAGTCAACTATGTCTTTGAGCTGAATCTTCTGATTTTTGAGCCACTCCCCATAAGGCCGTGCCAGGGAGTACTGTTCCTTCAAGGCATCATCATTCACAACAACATGCTTCTCAAAATCCACTAGAAGCATCATGCCAGGATTTAGTCTTCCTTTCCTAGACACGTCTTCAGGAGGAATGTCTACAACCCCAACTTCACTTGCCATTATAACTCGTCCACTGTGAGTGACATAAAAGCGGCCTGGCCGCAGGCCATTCCTATCCAATGTTGCTCCAAGATAGTGACCATCAGTAACTGCAACAACATGAAATCAGAACCAAATCATGAAGCCTATACAAATAAATAAATAAATGAAAAGAGACATGTAATGGAGGAAGGTATATTATGAGTGAAGTCCAAGAAATTCACATGATATAAGAGCAGGCCCATCCCATGGCTCCATGAGAGCAGAGAAGTATTCGTAAAATGCTTTACGCTGGGGATCCATGTTCTTGTCATTTTGCCATGCTTCAGGAATCATCATCATGACAGCTTCAGGAAGACTTTTTCCAGACTGAACCAAAAATTCAAGTACACCATCAAAAGCACCTGATGAAGGGGAGGAGGAATAACATGTCAGCATATGAAATGCTTCCACAAAACTAAAACAAATTCCGACAAAATTTCACCTGAATCAGATGAATTTGCATTCACAATGGGCAAAAGCTTCTTTAACTCGTTCTCGGGTAGACCAAGCTCCTTGCACTTCAATAGGCCCTCACGTGCCTTTATCCTACAAAAAGAAACCCCACAAAGTATTAATCATCCATGAACCATATGGAACAACATTGTCATTCTTATTCACCCATTTCACCTACTTTGGGATATTACTGATCGGGATCTATAATAGTGAGGTGCAATATGGACATGCAAGACATACCAGTTAACATTGCCTCTAAGTGTGTTGATTTCTCCATTGTGGCCCAAAACCCGCATAGGTTGAGCACGATCCCAACTAGGAAAAGTATTAGTTGAAAATCGTGAATGTATCTGCAAATCATTTATGCCATGTTATTAATACTTTGTGGTTATTTATCATGAAAGAATATAACCAATGCAGAAGATCACGTTCATAAATGAAATTTTCTTCCAAGCACTTCAGTGTGTGAGCTAATACTGAAGTAATTGGTAGAAGTTCTGGGAATCCTATTTCATTTTCACCCAAAAGATTTTTTTCCCGCCACCACTAAAGATGAAATTGTCCTCCAGACCAACTAATCCACAGAAAGCATCAGCAGAAATTTCTGCAAATATGATTATCCTGATAATGAACTTTCTTACCAACTCACCCATTGCATCCAAGCTAGCATCCAAATTCAAATATAATCAAGGAAGCGGAAGAACTTAAGAGATCATTCAAACCTCAATGCCTCAGAAGTCATTCCCCAACCTTGCATCTCTTCAGTTACTGGTAGTTCCCCATGCTGTTTGTTGGAGTATATAGAGTTAGTGGAGAAAGAAGACAAGTTAATGGGTAATATATTTACCAGGGCCATGTAGCTCGTAAACCTTTCATTGCCAAGGTCTGCAAAGTAGTAATCCTTCAACTGAGCTGGTGTTAACTGACCTTTATAAACAACAGTCCTGAAAAAAGGGTATAACCATGTCAGGTAGGAAAATGATTAGAGGCTGAAAGCACAGTAATTTACTTCTCATAAAGATAATGGCCCTACAGACAACACACCTTGATGAAAGTGAACATATATAGAAATCAGCAATGCCATCATTATGGAGATCTAAAGCTGACGTAATAGCAGCATCTGAAAGCTTCCTTAATATGTACATCTACAAGAAAGGAACCAGATATCCATTACGCAGAGATCAAATGCCATCTCGAATCTCACTTAAAATGCACTATCCAAATACAGCTGAATCAAAACCTTTTAGCATTTTCCCCCTCAACCGATGAAATTTGTGTAAATCTTGATTAGCAAAGGGTTTATTTGAAAATTACTTTTTCAAGAACACAGGTTTACCCAAATGTTCAGTATTTTCCAGGAAACAATAGTATGTTCATTAGTTTTAATGCATGCATCACATCCATATTATGCAGAAGATAGGTACCTGTCTTTCCAAATCAAGTTTTGATTTGGAGCTTGGCGTAAGAAACACCTGTTCAATCACTGGTTCAGTCTGCACCGCAGATTTTCCCAATCCGGTATTATCAGTGGGCACCCTACGCCAGCCAAGAACAGAGTGGCCCAGTGATTCGGCAACCTTAAAAGTGCAAACACATTTAAAACGAAATGTCATCAAAACTACTGTAAATCATAACAAACACAGACAATACAATATAGAAAATTACAGTAGAATGGTTTGTCATTGTTTTCATGAAAATAATTATGTCATGAAGCCTGCATGCATGAAATCAACTTGAAAATATAAAGTAAAAATTAAGAATTAAATACCTTTCTGAATACATTTTTACTCTCTTCCCTACGCCTGTCGGAGGTGGGCAAGAAAAACATGCCAACTGCATATTTTCCAGGAGATGGAAGCTCAAAATCCACGACCTGCAATAAGTCAAGCCAGTTACAATCACCAGCATACTGAGTTAAATCTCAGTAAACGAAAAATCCATATAGTCTTTTTCAAGTTCTATAAGTAACCACCAAAAACGTTAGTTAATCGTTAAGTCCAATTCTTGTTTGTTTCCAAGAATTTTATGCGGTGACAAGTTCGGTTTTCAAATGTAAACTTCCAAGCAAAGCGCCAATGAAATTACGATAAAATATTTCTAAGTTCATGAAATTCTGTGGGCTAATCCAATCAAACATCAACATTCAACCAAGCCACAGCCCACAGATATGCGATTATTAATTATGTCAAACAACGTATTAATTAAAAAAAAATAAAAATTAAAAAAGCCTAAAAATCTAAATATAATACTAAATTGTTAAGGGAAAAATTTTTTTTTTAACAGATTTCCTTTTTACGGAAAAAAAATTTGCTTAAGATATATACAAACAGAAAAGCGAATTTTTCTGTAAACCAAAAAAAAAAAAAAAAACACAAATTTTCAACAATCTTAATTTATTTGATTTAATTTGAATTTAATAATAATACCTCCTTGTAAAACTGGTGAGGCAGAGCCACAAGAATCCCAGCTCCGTCACCAGTGTTGGCTTCGCAGCCGCAAGCTCCTCTGTGCGTCATGCGCACCAACATCTCCAAAGCATCCGTCACCTACACACACAAAACGACAAAATCCACCTATCAAAACACAAGAGCCACGTCAACATTCCCCGCTCCCACAAAACCATAAACGACACGCTAACTGCTGAACTCACCGTTTTGCGGTTGCCTTCGCCGGACAGCTCCGCCACGAAACCCACTCCACAGGAGTCCTTATCCATAGCTGGATCGTAAAGCCCCATCGGCTTCTCCGGCACACCCGACAATGCCGACCGGACCACCACTCTCAGCTCCGGCGACCTCCCCGGCCCCTGCGACCGCCACACGTGCAGCCGCTCCGAGCCGAGTGACCTGCAGCTCGAACGCAAACGCGTACCGAAGAAGCTCTGTTTCGCCTTCGCCACAGTTCGCACATTGAGCTGCGCCTTGCTGCTTGCGATATTCGACGGTAGAGTGCACGCAGACCAAGCCGGAGGAGCCGCGAACGAGAGTGAAGAAGACGACATCGTTTCGTTCAGATTTTCCGGGTGGAAAAAAAAAATTTCCAAGCGAAGAAAAAAAAACCGATGTGTTTTCTTGTTATGGATTTTAGATTTTTCAAATTTTGTTTCACGTTAGATCTAGGTTTTTCAACCGAAAATCAATCAAATCCAGGTCGACTTTGTTTCGCTTGTGAGAAAGAACGCAGAAAATGGAAGACAGAAATTAGATGAGAAAAAGAAGAAGCGATGTGTTTGTGTTGTTCTGCGTCGCTGGCGCGAAGATCTGTTTTCGCGAGAGAAAGCTGAAAAAAACGGTTTTCAGAGAGAAAGAGCGCCGCCCGTAAAGAACCTGTAGCTAGGTTCTGTTCGGTTGAGATTCCTGGTTGTAGAGAGGGAGATGATGGATTTATTTATAAAGAGAAAGGGGGCGTGTGTTTGTGTTTTGCTTTGCAGTGTTGCTTTTTTCTTTTCTTTTTTAAAGAATTTAGAATTTAGATTTGGTAAATTGATAAAATGGAAAAAAAAAGATAGGAGGGATTAGGAGTAGGGGGTACTGTAGAAGAGAAGATAGTGGGGACCACATCACCAATTCACCATGACCAAGGCGTAATATTTAAATTAAAATGAATTAGATTAATTAATTAGTAAAATTGTTAATTAAGCAAGCATGTTTAGAAGGAAGAGGGGAAGGTGGCACTGGTAGTAGTGGTGGTGGGGTATATTATTAAGAAGTGTTAATTACTATGACTTGGTTGAGAGACAGCTCAGGGGGTGGGCCACGTGTGAGGTGCTCTATGCGGCACGCGACAACCGCCACGTATGGGTCCCACTAAACATGTTACTATCCCTTCTTTCTTCCCAAGCCGCCTCGGCCCTCAGTCCCTCAACACTTTTTCCAACCTAGGCTCGGATAACATACCAACCTACGTTCAACCCGAACCTACGCCCTTATTTTCACAAAATACAATGTTTAGTTGTTTACAGACTCTAATCTGTCATTCTTAGAAATACTAATTTAAGTAAAAAAAAAAAAAAAATTATTGATAAATTAATAAACAATAATAAATGTGATACTTATTAACTCACTATTTTATTTATTAGGTGTATATAATATTGATAAATATAAATTTAATCCAATACATAAATAATTTACACTTAATTGAGAAATTTTTAATTTGAATATATTAAGAATAATAAAAAAATGACTAAAATAATTCAAGCCTTTGTCATTTTCAATTTGCTCAAGATAAATACCAAAAAGATTTACCAAGGTCAAAATGACTGTTAGCTTTAATAATATTTTATTAAAAAATTTATGAGTGAGTGAAATCACTCAAACTAATCTAGTGGTAAAATGCACTACTACGACCTGGATAAGTAAAGTTTTTAGAGAGGTGTTAACACTTCGTTTTGTGTTTGGTAAATAAAAAAATGATATATTTATACTTGTGATTTTTAAAAGATAAAGTATTTTTAAAAGCATCTAAAAAAAAGTTTTTCAAAAATAGTTTGTACTTATCAAAATTAAAAAGTCTAATATAATTATATTTATTAATAAATATCTACATTTATTATTATATATATATGGTTTTTTAAAATTTTAAAAGTTATTTTACCAAACACATATTGTTGCTTGTGCTTATTAAAAGATATTTTTAATTGATCTTACCAAACACATGTGCTACGACTTTTAAAAAGTTATTTTTCAAAAGACAACTTTCGTAAGCTATTTTTAAAAAGTAAAACTTTTACCAAACCAAGCCGAATAATAATAATAATAATAATAATAATAATAATAATAATAATAATAATAATAATAATAAATGCCATCATTATCAATTTCAAAAATAAAAATTTGAAAGAGTGTAATTTTTATCTATACACGTCAGATTTGTATTTTAATATGGTATGATTCTTAACCATTTTTCACACACGAGCTAGGAGGGTTGGATCAAAAAAGTTAGATGTAGGCAACTCAAATCTTATGCTTTTAATATCTAAAAAATTAATTACTCTGAGTAAATACAAATTTAATTTTTAAAATCTAAAACGATTGAGTTATTATTATTATTATTATAGATTATAGATTAGTTACCATATAAGTACTTATAATTTTACTCAATTTTTTTTTGTTTGACTCAATTCTTTAATAAAAATGTTATTTGTACACCAAAATCAACTACTAAAATCAATCACCATGTATTTTTATACTTTTATACGTATAAAATTCTAACACAAAAATTAACTTCTCATTTAATGTCCCACGCGCCTAGCATTTCTTTCTTCTCTTTCCTTTTAAGATTTTGCCACCATTAATTCCTCTCCTCACGGACCACCGTGATCTCACACTTTTTATTATTAATAAGAGTTATAATAGATTAATCTAAATCTTAAGTTTAATTATAGGTCTAATATTTAAAAGAGTAAAAATTTAATTATAAATGTTATTTTTAAAAAATATAAAAATATAAAAAATATAAAAATTTCTCTAAATAGAATTAGATTTATAATTAGGCTAAAATTTTAAATCCCTCAATAACAATTAGCTATAAAAGAAGAGAGGAAAAAAAAATATGTGTTTGTTATTGTATTGCAGTGAACCATGAATGAAAAGATAAAAGAATTTTGCATAACAGTAAAATAATAATCAAACAAACTGAAATTAAAAGTATAAAAATAAAAATATAGTCAATTTTTTTAAAATCAAAATTAAAAATAAAATTATAATCAAACATCAAAATAAAATTATAGTCAAAATTCATCAACGATGTATAATCAAACCGTCAATGGAATATATTATATTTATGTGCTTAAAAAAATATAAATGAATGACTTAATTAATGTACATTCCCTAATATTAATTGTGATTGGGTTATAAGTGGACGGATTATATTGGCGTATTACTTAATAATTGAATTCAAAGTTATAAATTAAAATTTGGGTACAATTATAAGCTCTTAAAGTAATAATGAAACTAAAATATTCAAATAAAAAACTTTTTTTAAATTATATCATAAATTCAATTATAATTAAATACACTAAAAGATAATTATTAAATTCAAAAATCGAAATCAACATTCAAACTCTAGATTATAATCAAACATACTCCAAACTCTATTATAAAATCATAATATAATTAGACATTGTCAAAGTAATAATCAAACTTAAGAATCTAAATCAAAATTCAGACTAATATTATAAGAGGAGTGCTACAGAACCAAGATTAGAAAGCAATTAGGGAGCAAATAAATCTAATTATAAGTTATCATAAAAAACTGAAAATAGTTATCATCCAAAACTATACAAAATTATTATTTAAAACTAAACAAAATTATCATCCAAACAAAATAAAACTTATCATCCAAACAAAATAAAACTTATCATCCGAAACTTTACAAAATTATCATCCGAAACTAAACGAAATTATCATTCATACAAAACATAACTTATCATTCGTAACCTACCCAGTACCACCATCATCACCAATAACAGAACTACCTTCATCACCACAACAACAATAACCACCACCTCACCACCACAATCACAACCGCACCTCACCACCACAACCACAACCACAACCTCACCCTCACCATCACTACCACTACCACCACAAGAAGAAGAAGATCTCACCAGTCACCACCGCCGCCGCCAAACAGACGCAAGAAGAAGAAGAAGCGACAGCAGCGATGTCTCTCGAGATCGTCACTGGCTCCTCCCATGGACCAATTTCTCTCTTACTGTGGCGTTGTCTCCCGAGATCGTCACTGACTCCTTCCGTGGATCAACTCCTCCCTTGCCAACTCCGTGAAGAATGTGTCCGATCTAGCAGAAGAACAAGAAGAGGAGAAGGCGGCGGCGGCTGCGGCTGTACGAGTTCGATCAGTAGAAGAAGAAGAAGAAGAAGAAGAGAAGGCGACGACGGCAGATCGGGCGAAAGAAGAAGAAAAAGAAGAAGAGAGGCGGTGGCGGTGTGGTTGGCCATGGCGATGGAGCAAGGGAAAAGGGGCTAGGGTTTCACTCTTTACTTTATGGGCTCCTATTGATTTAGTATAACATTTGCTCCTTATACTTTTCCATATTATAATTAGATTATAATCAAACATATTTTAAATTAAAGTTCTAACAATAAGATATAATCAAACAAACTCAGTTCGATCTTAAAAAATAAGATTATAATCAAATATTTTTTAAATCAAACTTAAAAAGTAAAATCATAATCAAATGTACTTAATATTATAATCAAACTAAAAAATCTAAATCAGAGCTAAAAAAATCATATTATAATCAAACATGCTTTAAATCGTAATTAAAATTAGATTATAATTAAACTGAAAATGCAAATCAAAATTTTAAAATTATAATCAAACACGCTCCAAATCATATCATATTTCAAAGGTTCTCAAAATTATATTCAAACTCAATATTCTTAATTCAAGTTTAAAAATTATATTATAATCAAACAATGTACCAAAGGTCATAATTAAATTCAATAATCTAAATTAAAATTAAAAGATTATTGTATAATCAGACACATACTAAATTATATTTGAAAATTTTGTTATAATCAAATTCATCTATGGTCGTCAAACCTAATAATTAATGTAATCAATTGTACATAATTTAAATTATTATTTTATTTGTAGATAAGTGTTAAAACAAATTCATCCGTTCCAAAATACTAAGTAAAAATTGCAATAAAATCAAATAATTCAGTAGGTAGTAAAATATTATTACTTAATGATATAGCCTCGTTATTGCAAAATATTAAAGAAGAATTTAGTTTAACATTTTCAACTTAATTTTAAGTAATATCATATTTACTTGATTTAACTTGAACCGATATAATTATGAGTTCTAACTTCTAATTGCTTTAATAAAAGAGAATTAAAAACCATAATAATTATGCTTTTTTTTTCTTTTTCCAAAGGCAGTTGCATTCATTTCATTAATGTAATAAAATGAGTACATTAAGGATGGGTCCAGTCTCGAACAACCACAAGAGAAAAACTGAAGAATGTGGTAACTCCACTTGCAAAAGGGAAATAAACGAATAAGCTGAGAAAGAAGAAATAAAGTTCAGAGAAGGAAGAAGTTCAAGGTGGGTGATGCTGATGATACTCGGAAATCAACTCAGTGGCCGAAGAAAGAACCAAATCCACTGAACCAGCCACACCCTCAAAGACTCGCTGATTTCAATCATGCCAAAGCTTCCACATAGTAGCTGTAACCAAGCTCGCACGATGTCTACTGACCGGTTGTTTCTTCAGTTCTATCATGAGATATAGCCACCAGTTCCAGAAATCCACAGTGGAATCAGGGTTATCAATTAGGGGAAGGTTCGAATGAACCCATACATCAGCTGCAAAAGGGCATGTCACCAAACTATGGAGCACCGTTTCCCCCAATTCTCCACATCGCGGACAAGTATCAACAACTGACGGAACCCTGCTCTATAATCGGTGATGCACTGGTAATCCATTATGAAAAGCTTTCCACAAGAAGACCTTAACCTTTGGTGGACATTGAAGATCCCAAAGAAGGTTCCAAATTTGTTTCTGGCGGCACTGGGCAGACAAGAGATCTATTGGGGGATGGAAGAATTGGAACACAATTTGATACCCTGAATCAACCTTGTAGCATCCTCTCTTCTCTGGAGCCCAGGTAACAGAATCGACCCCCATGTCTCCTAACTGTAATTGTAGAATAGCTGCTGCAATTTTTGAATTGAACAAATTCCTAATAATGTCTATATTCCACTGTCTATTAGAAGTTAGTAACTGATGAACCCATTTTATGCTTCAATTGAGATTCTGTTGTTGGAATAGAGAAATAGGCTTGTGCTTTGGAAGCCAAGGATATTCATATATTCTAATGTGTTACATTCCCAATCTTCCAAAGTAATCCTTTATCAAGGACCTTTCTATCCTCTAACAAACTTCGCCAAGCTCATCATGGATTATTGCCGCTAGTTGCCTTAAGGAAAGAAGATCGATGAAAGTATTTTCCTTTATAGATCCTGCCAAGAAGAGAATTAGGCCTATTTAATATCCTCCATTCTTGTTTAGCTAGCATAGCTAAATTGAATACTTTTAGGTCTTTAAAACCAAGACCCCCTTGTTTCTTATCCATGCAAACAGTGTCCCATCTCACCCACTGCAACCTTCTCTCATTTCCATGTTGCCCCCAACAGAAGTTTATCATCTTTTTTTTGGATCTCGTCTAATAATTAGAGCTATCAAAAGGGCGGACGGGCCAAATATGGGCCGGCCCGTCCCGAGCGACGAGCTAAAATATAAAAAACGGGTTGGCTCGTATTTAAAACGAGCGGAGGAAGTACCAACCCGACTCGACTCGTTCGAGTTACCGAGTTAGACGGGTTGGCTCGTCAACCCGTTTTTTTTTTTTTTTCAAAAGAGTATCTTCACATTTCATAATGTTAACATTTTTTTTTACAAAATATCCCACAAAAAATTAAATTATCATACATAGATATTTTTTTTATAATATAAACATGCATATTATGCTGTTGGCGTGTATAACAAAAGGCCTTTGTGTCTTTGAAGCAATTTTTTTTTTTTGAAAAATAGAAAAAAATAGAAAAGAAAAGGAAAAACGGGTCATCCGAGCCAACCCGAATCCGCCCGATCCAAATCCATCTAACTCGCGAGTTATCCGAGCCGAGCCAAATTGATTCGTTTTTTAAGACGTCATAATTTTGCTGACTCGACTCGCCCATTTTTATGAGCGATCCGAGCCAATTCGCGAGCTGCAACCCGTTTTGACGGCTCTACTAATAATGAGTCTGGCAATCTAAAACAAGATAGAGAGTAAAGTGGGACAGCAGTAGCTACTGCCTTGATTAATACTTCCCTACCACTAACAAATAGCATAGACCTCTTCCAAGTTTGAAGCTTCTTATCAACCATATCGTTAAAATAATTGAAAGTTTGAGTCTTGGATCTTTGGATAACTGCTGGAAAGCCAAGGTATCTATTTTGGGAATCAACGTGGGGAATTTGAAAAAGTTGAGAAAGTAAGTTTCGAGTAATAAGAGAAGTGTTTTTGCTAAAGAAAAGAGAAGATTTGGACAGATTAAGTGTTTGACCACTATGTTCATTGTAGAGGTTTAGAATCTCAAGTAGTCTAAGACATTTAGGAGAGTTAGCCTTATAAAATAGGAGGGAATCATCGGCAAAGAAAAGATGATTAATAATAAGGCAGCGAGAGCTTACTCTTAGACCAGTGAATTCCTTGAATAATTCAGCTTGGTTTAATAAGAATGAGAGACCTTCAGCACATAGCAGGGAGAGAAAGGGAGAGAGAGGATCGCCTTGACGTAATCCTCTAGTAGGGGAGATAAAACCAAAAGACTGACCATTTACCAATACGGAATAGGAGACAGTTGTGACACATTGTTGCAACCAGTGAATCAACTTTCTGCAGAAGCCTAGTTTCTTCATAATCTCCCAAACGAAAACTCATTCAACACGATCATATGCCTTACTCATGTCGAGTTTTAAGGCCAATTCAGGAGAACTATGTCTCTTGTGTTTTAGGAAGTGCATGAGTTCATAGGCTTAGTCTTGGAATTTTGTTGGCTTTAATTTTTTTCTTTGTAAAAGAAATATGAAAATTGAAGTCAGCAATAATTGAATAATATGAGAGAGATAGTTATTGCCTTATTGAGGCGGAGAAAGTGAATAGAATTTTATTGGGAATAGAAAAAGTAGAAGTAGAAGGGGAGAAGCAAAATGGAGTGTGTGAGCGCATGAGTTTGAGTGAGTGTAAGATTATTTTTTAGCTTTTTATTTTTATACGGTATAAAGTACAGTGATTGAAAATGGTGATTGATTTTAGTATACATCTAGAATAACTCATTTTTTAATTAGGTGTAAAAAAAATATGTAATGACCTCCTTATAGCATAGAAAGATTTAAAATCATTTCCTTAACTTCATGGACCATTGCAAAAATGTCATAATAAATTAATGCTCCTTGTTGCACCTATCTAATATACACCTAATAATTTTAGGTAAATAAGATAAATATAAAAGTTGCAGATTTAGACATCCTAAAAAAATTATATTTTTCTCTTTTGTAACGTTTATTTTCTTTGCACTTTAACTAAATGAGTAACAAAATTTAATGAACCATATCTTGTTTTATCACAAAATTGTAACTTTTTTATATGAACATATCTTGTTGGTCGTGTAAATGAAATATGTTAATGATATGGCCCATCAATAGTAACTTTTTTTCAAACATTAATAGAGCCAAGACAAAATTAACCCAACAAATTTATCAGCACATGACAAAATTACAACAACTAAAAGAGATAAGCTCAAGTAACCAACTACAAAATATTGAATTAAATAAAGACCTTAACAAACTAAGATAAAGATTAATGTTTATGCTAAGTAACTGAACGGTATCACCACCAAGATTATAGGGATTTGACTCCATCAAACCCTAACAGCTTCAGAGCAATTAAACCTACCCTCAAGACCTATAAATACATTCACTTAGTCTCAAATCAGGTATGCTTTTCTCTCCTTCATATACTTAACTCTCTCTCATACATTTTATTGACTTAAGCGTCAGAGTGGCTTTGCAAATCCAACCCCCCCCCCCCCGTGCCGTTTCCAAGTTCTAAGCGCCGGAGTCCGCCCTCTTTGAAGCCCTTGCCGAGTACTTACTCTTGAGGAGGACCTCTTTCTGGTGACCTAGAACAGAATATTGGCGCCCATCGTGGGGCCAAGTCTTACCGATTTCTCCCACATTTCTCTCTTTCTCTGCTTGTTTTTGCAGGAATAGCTGAGCAACGACAAACCCCCTATGTCGAAGAACTCTTCGCCTTGGTCACCACACTCTAAGCTGAACTCCGACAACTCTGTGACAACCAAAACGGCAATGGAGGAGCTCATGGAAACAACAATGGAGGAGAAGGCGGAGATGGAGGAGGCGGAGGAGGAGGTGGTGACGATGGCAACAATCCTAGTTCTGATGGCATCCCCAACTCTGAAAATGACACTAATAGTCAGGGCAGCGACAATCATAACCATACCCAACAAATCGTGAGAACAACGAGAACAGCGACTCACGTCTCTGACTCCATCTCCAGCAACCCTGGTGAACCCGAAGAAGAGTCCACCCCTTTTTCTGATGAGATCATGGCCTTCAGGATGCCATCGAATTTTGCTCTGCCTACCACTCTGAAAACTTATGATGGGATCGGAGATCCAAAAGTTCATGTCACAAAATTCCGGAGCATGATGCTCTTGAACGGTGCTTCTAACCTTATTCTCTGACGTGCTTTCCCAAATTTTCTAGATGGTGCTGTTTTACTCTAGTTCTCTTCTTTGTCTGCATGTTCTATATCTTCTTTTACTCAGCTTTCAGGTCTCTTCATAAATCACTTCGCAGCCTCTGCCATTTACACTCATGACTCCGACTACTTGAGCACTATCAAACGAGACAGCATGAAAGCCTACGCGATTACATGACCAAATTCACCAAAGTAGCCATGGAGATCCCAGGCCTCAGCGCCGACGTCCACCTCCATGCTATAAAGAGTTGACTTAAGCCGGGCAAATTCCAGGAGACCATAACTGTTAACAAACCAAAGACCCTGGCTGAATTCAGAGAAAAGGCTCAAGGACAGATGGAGATAGAAAAACAGAACCAACAATAATAAAAACGACAACAGGTCAAATAGACAAAGTTCAAATGGAAGCAACCAAGATTTTAAAAAGGTTTCCAACTAACCCCTAGGTATGAAGAATACACACAGTTTAACACCAAGAAGGAAGACATCATCAAGGAAATTCTGAATTCCAAACTCATCAGACCACCTAAGAACGCCGGAACCTACAAGGACCAAAAGAATACAGACAGATCAAAATACTGCACTTTTCATCAAAAGTATGGTCACAATACCAACGACTGTGTTATCGCAAATGACCTTCTAGAGCGCCTAGCAAGAGAAGGACACCTCGACAAATACATCACCGGACACATTTCCAAAATCACCAAAGGGAGCACATCCAACACAGACAAAAGTAAAAAGGTACTGGGAATAACCCCACGAGGAGAAATACATTATATTTCAGGCGGCTTCGCAGGTGGATGCCTCAGCAACTTAGCTCGAAAGAGGTCTTATCGAGCTATGCTCAGCATGGATGGAGCTGATTTCCAACCACAAACTCAACAGAAAGAGATCCCCTAAAGCACTTTCGAACAATCTGACCTCATATCCACCAACAAAAACCTGGACGACCCAGTAGTTATTTCTTTGCAGGTTGGTGAACCACTAGTACATAAGGCACTCCTCGACCCAGGAAGTAGTGCAGATGTGCTCTTTTATTCAACCTTCCAGAAGATGAAACTAAGCAAGAAGTCTCTCCAACCTTCCAACGGTGAGCTCATAGGTTTCTCCGGAGACAAAGTGCCTATACTTGGATACGTGTGGTTACAGACCACATTGATGACTTTCCTGACTCTCAAACTTTAGACATTCAATACTTAGTAGTAAATTGTTTTAGCCCTTATAATATAATACTTGGCAGACCATCTCTAAATGCTTTTCAAGCTATTGTTTCTAGTGTCCATCTTTGTGTTAAGTTTTGTACACAGGAAAGCATAATCATAACCATCTATGCTAACCACAAGGACGCAAGACAATGTTACAATGCCAGCCTAAACCCACCAAAAGAGGGACCCAAGGAACATCAAGTTGTCGCCGTCTACAATGCCGAATGCTTACCCCCCTCCCCCCTCCCTTAGCCGAACTCGATCCAAGGACCAACACCGATGACAGACCTACATCAACCGAACTGTTAGAAAAGATACCTCTGACTTCGGACGCATACAAATTCACTTTCATTGGAACAACCCTGCAAGCTAAGGACAAAGCTGACCTCATACAATTGCTGTTGAACAACACTGATCTCTTCGCATGGAGCCTAGTTGACATGTTCGGCATTGACCTCGAATTCATATGTCACAAACTAGCCATCAACCCAACAATTCGCCCTGTTGCCCAGAAAAAGAGACATCTTGGACATGACAAGCAAAGAGCCTCATAGGAAGAAACAGAAAAACTACTAAGAGTCGGCTTCATCAAAGAAGTCAAATTCAATACTTGGTTTTCAAACGTGGTCATGGTAAAGAAACACAATGGTAAGTGGAGGATGTGCGTCGACTTCACTGATCTGAACAAAGCTTGCCCAAAAAACGCATATCCTCTCCCATACATAGACAAGTTGGTAGATAACACTTCTGGTTTCAATACTCTTTCTTTTATGGATGCCTACTCTGGTTATAACCAAATCATGATGCACCTTTCGGACCAAAACAAGACTGCTTTTATTACTAATAATGAGAACTTTTGTTATAAGGTTATATCTTTCGGACTTAAAAATGCAGGTGCCACCTACCAACGACTAATGGAAAAAGTTTTCGCCTAACAGATTGGCCGAATCATGGAAGTCTATGTAGATGACATGATAGCAAAAATACCACACGGCCGAGCTCATAAAGAAGACCCCAAAGAAATCTTCAATTAATTAAGAAAATACAATATGAAGCTCAATAAAAAATGTGTGCATTCGGAGTTCTTTCTGGTGACCTAGAACACAACAGTTAATAATATTATGTCGACTATCTTATTTGTACGGTCAATGAAATAAGTCAATATTTTGCAATGTGTTATGAATTGAGTTAGAAGATGAAATCAATATAATTTATTATGATATCATATTTGTTTAATTTTTACTTTTTAATTTAATCAATTTTATTCGGATGATTGTAATTTGTGTGGTATTTAATTTAAATTTATTTTTTCAAAACCAATTTGATTTAAATTATTGTAACTTGGATTAGATTGATTTATGTTTCATCTAAGTTTTAAATTTATAGTTGAATAATTATTTAAGTTTAATTTTTTTTCAATAAAGAGTTATATCCCATCCAAATGTTAAAATTTTAAAATTTTATAATTTAAATTATAATCCTCCAAATTTTAAATCTCAAAAATTTTGGATTACTGTACTTTATCATTGATAAATTTTTTAAAGTATTTGGATATTAATATATGCATTAAACATTTGAAGTACTATTTAAAATTGTGTATTAGAAATTTGGGATGAGCTATTTAAATTAAAAAAATAATAATTTGAATGGAATATAAAAATATTTAATTCAAATCAGAATAATAGGAAATTACACATCCTTGGTAATAAGTAATTGACGGATATTAATAAATTTTCTTAAAACTCGAAAGAGAGTATTGCAAGTTGCAACTCAAGAATATCGTCTATAACTGTATCGATGACTAAACACATTTTCAAAGTTCAATTTTATACGTAATATTATGTTTTACTTATGGGAACATTACTAAAGTTGTTTTCCTATACTATAATAAGAAAATTCAAACAAACTACAAGGTCGTAATCAATTTGGTTTGGCTCAACCAATAACAATTTTGTCACATACTTATATGCATCAAATCACCCAATTAGGACAACAATAAAGACTTGATGTTTAAAGGATTTTGTTCAATTTTTATCTTTTGTCTATTTCGTGTGCATTAAAAAGTACGTTGCTTATTATTATTATTATTGAAGACACGTAAAGATGCTAAAATCATTTTTATATAAAAAAATTTCGTCTCGTGCATTAATTAAAATTAACTTTTTTATATTTGGTATATTTTAAAAGATTTAATTTTAAAATATCAATTTTTAGAAGATTTAATATATCCATTTTTTAAAAGATTTAATTTTAGTTTAGTAATTTGTATCTTCTTTTTCTATCATTTTTAATTTTTCTTAATTTTTTAATTCTTTTTTTTTCCGATTTATACTCTTTATGCTTTTCATTTTTAATTTTTTACCTTTTTTTAGAAATTCTTTATTTTTAAAATTCTTACTTTTTATTTTTAGGTGTTTTAAAGAATATTTTTTAATTACAAAAAATAAAAAACTTAAAAAAAATACTTTGATCATCTTTATGTTAGTGGTTGCTTATTATTATTATCATCCCTATTTTACATGCATACTAATTTATTTTCCTGTGCCTTTAAGGGAGATTAAATTTAATCATAAATTATATATAAATTTATTAAAGTAATATAAATAATATATGTTTTCATAAACAAAGGGTGTGTACTGTTATTTTTCATATAAAAAATTATATATACTTTTGTTCATTCTTTCTTTATAATTTGTCATCCGGGACAAAAATAGATACTTATGAAGACGGGTGCTCTATCTTGTCCTCCTTCTTCGTTTATAAAAACATTCTTTATTTAGTTCTATCATAAATCTCTATTTAATTATTCTGACAAAAAAGACGAATAACCGAGGATAACCAAAAATATGATATTTAAAAATATAAAAAAATAACATAATCCAATGCAATCTAACAAAATTTAACAAAGTGCATATAATCGAAATATAATTTAGCATAGTTCATGGGTGGATCGAGCAATTTTACGAAGGGGTCGAAAACTAAAAATTAGTATAATTTTTTTTGGTGACAAAAGATTAGTATAATTAAATATTGTATTTTATATTTTGTGATATTTTTAATAAAAAATTAATATATCATAGTTTTAATATGATGAGAAAATAATAAATTTTAAAATAACTTAATTTATTTTGTATATATTTTTCTACCTCAGTTAATTAGGAGTTATTATAAAAATCGAAGTATCTTTATATAAGAATTAAAGAGAAAAATAAAAAATAGAAGCCTATAAAAAACAATAAGAAAAAAAAATTATTTGAAAAAATGGTTGTTTTGTACATATTTTTCTACTAATTTATATTTAATTAAGAGTTATTATAAAAATTCAAGTATCCTCTTCCTCTCTTTATAAAAGGAGAGCACTAATAATTTCATTAATTGACAAGTGTTTAGCATAAGTATTTGACAAGTATCAAGCAATGAAAACAAGAGAAACTAAAAATTTTAAATTTTGAATCTAAAATATTAGAGGGAATTTAAACAATGAATAAATCAAAACAAGCAAATAATAATCCAAAATAGATAGTTAAGTGTTTGACAAGTGTTCAATCTAACTGAATGCCAAGTCGCATAAAAGAAAAAGTAAAAAGTATGAATAACTTAGGAAAATATAAACTAATAAAGATACAAATTTAGAAATAAATTCTACCATTAATAAGTTTTTAATAATTAGATTTATAAAAAAAATAATATTTTGGAATAAAAATAAAATTTATTAATTTGAAATTAAAAATTTCAACCATTAGATTTACAAGAAAGAAATAAAAATTTTTAAAAAAATTTACCATAAAAGAAATTTTGAATTTTAAATATAAAATTTGAAATATTACATTTGTAAAATGCAAGATAAAAATTTATGAGAGAATTTTATCATTAAAATTGAAAGAAAAATAAAAATTGGAAGAACATTTTGCTATTAATTAAAAAAAATATTTGAATTTTTATTAAACCTAACAAGTGCACGGCTAAGTTTTTTCTTTTATCAAAGTATAGATTAATTAATTGACAAGTATCTAATTTAGTGAGTTGATCTAAAAATATTATGATTTAGTGATTGCAAAATGATTTAGCAATTTTAATTTTTTTTTAATAGAAAAAAGGAACAACATTTCTTTCAATTTGTGTTTTGGACAAGTTGCATGTAGAAAACAAGACGTAATAAGTCAATCACTAATCTTAAATATTTTACTCATTCTGATAATATCATAAAAAAATTAAAATAGATATGCATATCGATTCAACATTCTACGCAACGCGCGGGAAGTACTCTAGTCTTTATATAATAATAAATGTAAGAATTAAAGAGGAAAAAAAGTAGAAGCCTATAAAGTATAATAAGAAAAAAAAGATTAATTTGAAAAAAAATCTCATTATAATAGATGTAAAAGTTAAAAAGATAAATAAAAAATAGAAGCCTAGAAAGAAGAATAAGAAAAAAATTTTAATTTGAAAAAATGGCTTAGAAAGAATAATAAGGAAAAAAAATTAATCTGAAAACATGACGCATTCTATATTATACAGAAACTTTATAAATATTCTAAGGAGCCAAGACACCACTCGCCCCCTAAATCCGCCCCTAAAATAGTCTAACGTATATATTAAATATCCAATGTCATAAAATACCATGACTCTTAATAAATTCATATTTATGAAAATTTTGTGGCACGTTATATTATATAATGTTATTGTCATATGATAAAAAAAATCAAATGAATTGAATGTTCTAAAATGTGTAAATACGCTATGTATATGGCTATTAAAATAGGTCAAATCAGTCGGTTCTTCCCTAACCGTTTAAAATTTACGAATTTTTCCAAAAAAAAATAGGTCCATTAAAAATGCATGTGCTAAACGGTTGAGCCTGATTACTCGCAAGCTAAATGTGCTGTCTCATTTATCTTTTTAATTTTTTCAAAAATTTTAACATTTTTTTCAGATATTTTATTTTATCCGATCCAAAAACCTTATTTACAAAAAAAAAAAAACTTTACTCTTTTAAGGTTTTTGCCTAAAAAATGCCATTGTTTTATCCAAATTTTTTTTGGAGTCTAAAATTGAATTTTTATTTTATTTTTTAAAATAAATAAACATATCAACCCGTTTAGTTTAATCTGTCAGGTTTGTCATAAAACGATCCTGATTGAAAAATTGTGATCAATGAATAAAACGAACTTAAGCAAGTGGGCATAGATGCGGGGTTGGCCCATTTAACAATCCTAATTCTGTACTTTAAATTAAATCACTACTACATGGAATATTATTATTATCACCATATTTTTGTACAACTTTTAGTTAATCAAAGGTATATAAATAGTTTTTATAAAAAAAATATGTTTTTTTTTTAAAATGATGTTAGTACTAACTAGGGCAAGTTACTGAAGTAAATGAAATGGAGACTGAAATTACTCGATTACACCATTCTCTCCAATATGATTCGATTACACTTTTTGAAGTAAATCAATGGAAACCGTGGCAGGGTGGCAAGTTTTTATAAAAAAGCCAAACCCTGCCACGGATTATTGTGCCTGTTTTGCAAAGTAGGAGAAAACCGTGGCAGGGTGGCAAGGTTTTAAGAAAAAAGCCAAACCCTGCCACGGATTATGCTTTGTTGTGGTAATTTGATAGA